>JAQIXQ010000012.1:0-116235 GCA_034700485.1 Pseudosinella alba
GCTGAGTACAGAATCGAAAGTGATCGAGTGAAGAGTAATCAACCCAATACCAGCAACGCAGCCATGCAGGCAGAAACTTATGTGAAGGTGAAACCGAAATTGTTTGAAAAGTATCCTACTGCTACGGAGGAACAACTGGAACGGGCAACGCAGATCTCCTTGCGAGTAATTAGCAAAATCCGAGAAGGCATGCTAGTTATAAATCAGCCTGGCGTTCCCCCGGATCATCCCTCAAAAGCTGTCATCAACAACTACATCGAACCTCTAAAGTATTGGCTTGCCCAGTCCATTCAAGTCCAACCAGGTGAAACCTGTGACATCGAAGTAGATCTGCTAAACAAGCCTCTCCCCGCCCAATACTATCAACAGATGCCACGTTTGGCTCCAGTCCCGGTCCCCAACTACGCCAACTATGCTTATCAACAACAATTCCAACAACAACAACAGCATCTACTGAATAGACCACCTATAATTAGAAGACCACAACAACAACGGGTGTACCACCCTGGCAATCTTCAAGCGCCCATTCAAAATATTCGAACTGACTTTCAGAATATCGCAGCAAATACCTTGCAAAATATTCGGCAAAACATGCTTGGTCAGATGCTGCAGAACAATGCGAATAATTTCTTGAATGGTCATCAGCAAGGTCAACCGTAACTTTACTAGCAATGTTAGGAATGTAATTTGTAATTAAGTTCACATTTATGTACTCGATTAATTTCTCGTTGTAATAATTTATGATTCAGTTGTCTTACCTCATGCGAAACATACTTTGGGGTAATACTTAGTATGCGCACTTACGTTTACTATAATATGTAGTATGTAATTCATAGGATAATTTATTCTCAGTTGGGTTTATTGAAGAAGTTAATTCTCGGAATAGCTAAAAAAATAATTCAATTTTTATTCTAATGTGTAAACAAATATGCACAATTGCATATATAGAAGTAAGGGGAATATAGTTATGATTTAAAATTAAAATGATAAATTCGTGGAGGTAAAGTAGTTTCACTCGTCGACTACTGAGATAATCTCAAAGACCTTAATGTAATAATAAAAAAAAATAAAAAAAGCAATTAATAATAACAGTTGAAATGGTACATAGGTGATTAAATGTTCGTCGTATGATTTTTCGCACTCCGCAGTCAAGATTAAGTTATCGCAGGGAAAGGAAAGTAACTTGAGTAAAGTAATACGATAAGTAATATGGGTAACAGAATCGATCACACTTGTTTCCTTTTTTGTATTGTAACAAGTCAATTTATGTAAAAAAAATAAAATAAAGAATAAATTAAAAAGATTAGATCGATGAAATGATGTGAGTTTGCTAAATTAAAATAATTTATTGTTAGGCTTATTATATTTTATTCACAGTGCAATTTTTAAGTGCATGAAAATAGATTTCCAGAATTCTTTAAAACAACCGAAAAGTATGAATTGTTTCTTAATTTTTTCTGTTATAATTTTATAGTCTTTTGACATCGACATTGACAAATGTGAGCAAATCCGTAGTTGTAAATTAAACAGTGCATAGAAATATCCGATCATGATCATAATCTTGTTTGCATTATCCAATTTGTCTAATTTAGCTTATTTTGTTTTAGGTAGTTTGCATAAGGGTCCCTCAGGTGTGCAGCAGGTGAAATGGTGAAAGTTGTGCGATTGAAGAAGAAGTAGTGACTTCCAGATTTTTTTTTGGCCATGGTTTTTTTAAAGTATTAGATAGTTCCAGTTAAACAAAGTAAGCGTGAGAGTTGAGAGTGCAGTTTGAGTATGCTTAAGGCGTGAATTTTGAGGTGTGGGCTAAAATTACTAATTGATTCTTCGTCAATACAAAAATTACAAATAGTTTCCCTACTTATTACAAATTCATACAATCCATGAGAAATTGAAGTTGGTTGGTTGTCACATTTCATTCATCTTCAAAAAGGAATCAAATTGCTCTTATCATCATCATCATCATTAAAAATTCCATTAAGCCTATACTTATTTTTGCTAATGAAGATGACACGATTGGTACGATGTAAAATACTCGCTTTTTTATAAAGCTGTTCCCTTCCCCTCAAAGTGTAATTTTCTAAATGGCTCAATTCATTCAGCAAAAAAGTTCCATGAAAATGTGACATACATTGTTTTTGTACAAATCTGTTAAAATACTTTCAGATTCAGATGGAGATAGTTTGGACTACAAGGACGCATTCATTGCTACCATTTATGTCAGTCTATTTATAATAATACAAAATTATTCCTCCCAGCTAATTGTAAGCAATATACATATGCATTCTAGCCATATAACCAGCCATAGGCGAAGCATTGCGTTTCAACGCACGCCACAAACTCCAGCAAGGCATTCTGAATTCCGAATAATAAAATGACAGAATTTGGGACAGTTTGGTGAACAAGAACAAAAGGCAATGCTTCGCCTGTCGCCTACATTATATCATTTACTCTAGCGCTCTAGCAATTTCGTGAACTTTGGAACAAAAGGCTCTACTAAAATAGACATCTTATCCTATGTTCCTAGCGTAAATTATTGTATCACATTTCACAGCCGCGTCACAACCGTTATTGACATTGTCATCGGAGAATACACTGGATGATGTGGAGAGTGTTTGTAGAGGGGAACTTGCCCAAGTTCCAAATTATTAGTTTGTAAGTGTAATATCTGTAATTGTAGTTTGCGCGTTGGTCGCCATCATTGTAGTTTGGACTACACCGAATTGATTTCATTTATTACGCCATGCTCACGACCACCCGACAGCCATTGCTCTCCTCCTTGGCTCTCAGCTCACTATTGAATGCGTGGACAACCCAGAGCTCGTAAATGGACCTGAGGATCCCTGCCGTGTTTATCACAATGTCCGTTATGTTGGCCGTACAGACGGCGGCGCTCACAATTAGAAATACAATGTCTACTAGGCATAGGACGAGGGATATCCTCCACCAGAATTGGCAAACTCGAAGATTTTCCTGGAAGAAAAAAAATCATGGAAGGATTAATTGCTTTTTCCTTGTTAAAATTACATTATGTCATTTCAAGTTAATTTTGGAATTGATTCATGTGAACCTACCTGTTCAGCTCCAATGAAAAGCATAATGGCGAAAAATAGGTTGAGAATGCAGACGACAAGAATTATGAAAATCATGAAGGAATCCGGGATTATGCTGTCGTTACAATAAGCCTCGATGGTGATGTAGAGGGCATCTGCAAATTTAAAAAAGAAGTTAAAATCATTTTGTAATAATAACGCATAGCTTGTTTGTATGATTAATGACTAGTTGTCAAAATGGAAAATAGAATGTATTTTGTTGCGGAATTCGTTCGTACATTCTACTTGCGCCGTGTCTCCGTCATTTTTCGAGCTGTTAGGCTGCACTAGATATATTCCAGATAAGATTGCTCCCATCACCGACAGCGCCTAAAGGGAAAACAAAGCAGAGAAAGTGTTACACCCGGAAATACGACTTCCCTTTTATGCATGTACATAAAATATTGAATTAAACATAGTAATTAAACGTAACTTACCATCGACAATAAGGCCAAGAATTTGGTGCCTTGCTTGAGGCTATAATAATAATACAATTAAGACTTCAATAAAAATCATAGGTAAATTTTGATTGTGAATGTGATGTACTAACTCATGATATGATTGTCTTACCTGGAGCCACAGCAAGGATGCATCATGGTCGACATGGTTTAATGGTCACCTCCGTTCCTATCCTCCAGGACGTCTCTATTTCGTCGTCGTTCAAGAACGAATGGCTTGGGTGAAAGCACCAGCACGAGGGTTATCCCCTCTGGCTTGGCTGCCCCTCTACTTTCTCCTCCCTTCCTTATTTCTTTATTCTTGTCCCTAAATTTTCGCCAGCTGTGACTTCATCTTCACTGATTGTTCAAGATGGTTGGTGGGACACGATATACATATTGAGATTGGGAAGAGATGGGGAATAAATCAAAAAAGGGTTCTCTTCATTTTCATCGACGCCTTCCCATGAAAATCCCTCTCCGAAGAACTCTATAGATTTGGCATTATATTTATGTAGCTGTTGCGTTGCTTTGTGGTTTGGTCTTGGTCTGGCCTGGTCGTCTTGTCTTGTCTTGGGGAAAAGAGAAAGCTTGAAAGAGCTACATACACACACAAGTCCCCAGAGTGCAAGTAGAATGTCTCATAAGATGAGAGTCACACACTTTCCTTTTATTTTCACTAATCCCTTACTTTATGATAAAGGGGATGCGGCGTGCTGGCAATATATTATCGTTTCCCCCTCTTGTCTCTCTGGTGGGCTTAGGGAATGGAGATGGAGGCCTCCATAGTCAGTCCCCCACACATGTATCTTTCCCACTATCTACTATTAATTCAGAATTTAGCCAAAGTATTTTTCCCCAGGATGAGAAAAACAAAGTTAGGGTTTAAGTACAAGACACGCATAAATGTTTTGTCCCCCCTCCTAAGTCACTTTGAATGAATTCTTTCTTGGAACAGAGGAAATTGATGATGATATGATGAGAGTTGAGTAGGAGTGAAAGAAAGCAAACAACCAGTTCCCTTACCTTCACAGGACGAACTAGCAGAGGAGCCAGGGATGTGCGATGGATGGATGTGGATGAGAGCTTAACTTTGAAATGAAATGAGTATGATGCGGAGAAGATGAGATGAGGACGAGGATGGTGAGGGGACCTCACACATATAGGAGGACTCCAAGTGCTTTCTCCTGTGGTGGTGTGATATTAGTTAGTAGGTGGTGGGCTGGATCGACATTCTCTATTCAACATCAGTCTCCCCTTTCCTCTTTTTCTGGGGGTTTTGTTGGTGCCATGCAGCAGCCAGGGAAGGAATGGAATGGGAAAAAAGGAAGCCGACCGACTTGTGTTTTTTCCCTTCCCCCAAGTCTACTTTCTCTTTTAGTTCCGGAGGAGAAAGTGGGAGAAAGCAGGTAGGAGGGAATGTCTATTAGGGCACGGTGAAAGTTTGCTTGCTTTGCAGCCAACTCACATATTAGATGGGTACTGCGAAGGAATGGGGCATGGAACTCAGATCGCATCATCATCATCATCAACATCATCCTGAACAAAGTTTTAACTCATTTCACACTGACATATATAAACGAACCATGGACCAAGTCCAACTTGAGCTTTCACTGTCCTTCCCATGCCATGTTCCCTTCCGTTTTTTTTATAATAGAGTTATAGAGTTGGAATGGCATGGATGGAACGGTTGGAATTGGACTTGGTGGAATGGAAATGCATGCACTTTCCCCCTCTCCATTCTACATTTGCAACAACAATACGGGTCGAGAGGATGTGGGAAGTGGGAAGGAGGACTTGACTTGGACCTGGTCTTGGTCTGGTTCCCTCATCTTCACGTTTTTCTCACCGTCCTTTAGAACCAGACCAGACCACCACGGCAGCCCTACCATTCCAAATTTCCAAGCCAATATATAGGGCAGCCCAGCATGCATACCTTCACCGGGCAAAGTTATCTATCTGCAAGATCTACATCACTTAAAACCAGATTTTCTCCGTCGTTTACCCAATACCCACTGAATATATGGGAATATAAGTGGAGGGGCCCTACAAAAATAATGAGTTAAGTAGAGAAGAAGCACTTCCCCTTAAAAATTCCATGTTATATTACAAGTTAAGCTTCTCTATAAACTATAGACCTACCTTGGATTTGGATAGAACCTTACTGCGTCACTCTCCCCACTCCCCACTTGAACAATATCTTCTTAAAAACTATGAAAGAAATGGGAAGGGAGCGCGTGTGCTTATGAAAAACAAGGGAGAAATAATAGGGTCACGTTTACCTACATAAAAAACTGATACAGATGAATTTACTTTCTCCCATCCATGCTTTCACTTTCTATATCATATCATATACCAGTTTGGAAATGCAGGGGCTTTATAAAAATATATATTATGCAAGGTCTACGATACTCATTCTTCCTCCGCTCAGGGATTCATGAAGCTCTCCTTCCCATTTGCAAAAAAAAATAAGAATATAAACGGTCCATGTATCGCAGTCTCTGGTAGGTATTCAAGGCATAGCCAGAACCAGAACCAGAACCCAGACTGGAGATGAGTTTAAGGGAGCCATGAACAAAAAAAAGCGAAGTGAGGAGGACGACACGGCTCATTCCCATTTCCTTCTAGGTGGAATTGGAAATGGAAGGAAAGGGGAGAGCATTCCCAGCTCCAGCATTTTGCGAAAGTGAAAGTAGGCATGGTAGAGTGAGAGTGAGGGAGTCCTGGGAGCCTTTTCCATTACTTCCTCTTCCCATCCATCCATTCCTGCTCTATTGAAGTAATAAGTCATATTAGGTAGGTAAATGGCTCTCCATCCCGGTATTTTTTTTCTCTTAGCAAATCATTCGTTTACTGATTTCAGTCAGAGCCAGAGCCTGACTGAAAGGAAGGAATATAGATCGACCTGAATAAATGCATGATAAAGGAGAAAGTTTTTTTCTGGGTAAGGAGAAAAATATATCTATGAAAGATTTTGTATTTTTTATACAGGTTTCCCCCTCACATCTCAAATCCTATTTTCATCCAATTGCACAGATACATAGATAGGTAGATAGATGGTTGGAGAGAGTTTGGATTGGGATTGCTTACACCTTCCCCACAAAGGATAATGTAATATATGCCGTGAGTGAGAGTGAGGAATGAGTGGGAATGGCTGGGTGCAAATATTATCATATAGGGAGATGTTTGCGTGGAGTGGAGTGGAGTAAAGCTCACAATTTCCATATTCTTAATAGGATAACTATTGGAATAAGATTAGACTACTTTCTCTCTCTCTCTCTCTCTCCCTGCTTGGTCGGAAGAAGAAACTTTTCCGTTATTTTTTCCCTACTTTGCATTTCCTCAGTAGGGTAATCACTTTGATGGTATATGCGTGCTATAGACAGATGGATATGTTTTGATAAGCCTATGCATAAGCATTTCTGTAGGATGGGATGGGATAAATATTTTAATAATAAAAATGGGTGTGAAAAAAGCCGAGAAGATGTGAACATGTCTGCCAAATTTTTTCATGCTCCGTAAACTTTCCCCTTCTAGACTAGCTTGGGGTTCATTTCCATATTAATAAAAAGATATTAGACTTGCCCCCTCTCCTTCCGATCTTCTTATCCTATTTTACTTTACTACATGAATTTTGATAAATAAGGGATAGGAAACTCATAAACTTATCTCATCATTTAATAGACTAGACTTCATGTGTTAGCCTCACACATGCATGACATGACATTAAGTCGTGTGTCTTGTGTCTTGTCTTCCGTTAGTAAATGCCAGCTTAGACTTACTCACTACTCAGCCCGGTAAATTAATTGCATAATGTTTCATTATATTATGGCATGGAATGATCATGATCATGATCACATCCTTCCAAGCAAGAACCAAAGCACCTTCCCTTCCCATCTTGGAAGGAAGGAAATGATTTTGCTAGAGCAAACTGAGATCCTCTCACTCTCACAGCCCAGAGCGTTTATAAACGGACAAAGAAGTCACGGAAAAAAATATAAAGTAAATTGCTTACATAAGTTGGGGAGATCCCCCTCCAGCAGGATAACTCCTTTGAGGAAAGTTTCCATATGTGAGTGAGTGATTTCTTTAAAAGGGGGGAACCAAAACTACATCAGTTATATTAAACATAAGTACATACCATATTGTGGAACATTTAGCACCAAACCAAAGAAGCCAAACCAACAACATTTTTTACAAGAAAATCTTCCTGCCCATCTTCCTCACTTTCCGGCTCCAGTGAAAGTCCTGCCATCCCACTAACTTTCCCCAACATCTTTCAGTTGAGTCCATTTGAAATTCAGTGAGTTGACTGGATATATAAAGTGGAGCAACAGCAACAACCAACCCATGTCATATGCCACGCCAGGCCCAATCCATGCGAGAAACTACTTCTCTATTTAACTTTTTATAGCTTGATCATTACACTAGATTTTGGTGGAATAAATAAACTTGCCTCTTCCTCCTCGTCCAATCCTCCAACAGCTCAACATTACTTTTGTAGATGTACCTATATCAAGGATATGCTTTCTCCTTCCCCTCTCATTCCAAATTCCCTGATAAAAAAGGGATCACGGGAAATTGCAACAAGCAGCTCTTTTCTGGCTGGCTTGGCTGGAATAATCTCTCTATCTATCTGTTAGATTGGAGGGAGAGGGAAACAGTTGGAAACTGTTGAGATGAAAATGGAAGAGGAAGGAAGGAAAATATCTATGAAAGGAGGAGAGGGAATAGAAAACGATATAAGTGTATAATACGCTGATGACCAAACCGGTTCAATGTTGTTCTTTCTCTTAATACGAAACTGTTGGGCTATATATCTCTGGACCCAAAGGCTGCTCCAGATCTCCTCCTCCTCCTTGTTCCAGACGATGAGTAGTGGACCGCTGATATTCATCATCCACTTTCTCCTCCACAATCTGATATCCTTGTATATTATTTGTATTTTCCCCAAGTGCCTCTATACCTATATGAAAGTTCTTCATCCTCCCCCCTCCACTTCCACTTTCTCCAGTAACATTCCATTCCACCGTGGAAAAAAATAAGCGCAAAGGGAGCCGCCGTGTCATACAACCATTGTGAAACTTTCACCAAAACCAAACCAAACCAATGTGGCAGTGGTAGAGCATGGCATGAGGATGCTGATGATGATCATGATATGATCAACATCATCATATCAAAACGATGAGAATGGGAACCTTGTTTTTTGGAGAAAATTGTCTATAGATTTATACCACACATGCTTGGGCTCGGTTGTCCATATCTGATTTTGTTTTTCGCATTGTTAACCTCAACCAAGGGAAAAGGAGACATGGGAAGAGAGAGAGAGAGAGATGGATCTTTGCTTTTACTTTCACTTCATACTTCCCCTTGTCACTTGGAGAAATATCGATTTTTTCTCCACCCTTTAATATGATGTGTTATGTGTA
Organism: Pseudosinella alba; assembly: GCA_034700485.1. Taxonomy (NCBI): domain Eukaryota; kingdom Metazoa; phylum Arthropoda; class Collembola; order Entomobryomorpha; family Entomobryidae; genus Pseudosinella; species Pseudosinella alba. The sequence goes on from JAQIXQ010000012.1 coordinate 8,959, forward strand.
CATCATCTCATCATCATTCTGATGTGTTAGTCTTGTTTTTTTCTCATCTTCCCCTCTCCCAGTCTTTTTCATTCACTTAATCATTTCATTTTTTGTGTTTTTCTTCTTCTTCCTCTCCAAACTACCCAACACAACGATGAAGAAATGAAGGGGGAAGTGACTAAAAATGATCAGAATGGGAATTGATCGAAATGAACTCACCCGAGAGGATATAAGATAGATAGATAGAAATGATAAGAGATAATATAGAACCTGGATGATGGACAAAGTGTAAAGGTGTGATAAGTTCGATAAAATGGAAGGATTTTCACTACATAGGAACAAGTAAGGAGATATGTGTGGGAATGTTATTTTTTTACCTGTATGATTTGTTGGAAGCAGATGTGGGGAAGTGGTTTGGTACCCAAGCCACTCCGACATGCTCAAATGGCGACAGCTTGCAACTTGTTCCTTTATTCCATAAACTCCAGCCCTGTCCTTATTTTTCTTGGAAGTTGAGAAAGTTGTTTGTTGGGAAAGAAAAGTGAAACGACAGCCATTCCATATTCCATTCCCAAATTACATCGGAAAGGAAGATGAAGTCAATAGTGACTTTATTTCTTGTTTACTGCAGAATTGCTAAATCATGATTATGGTTATGGGAGAAAGTAATGGACTATTTATAGAGAAAAAACCATACATTATTATTCCACAACCCAATACTCAACCCAACCCACATCAATATGGCTTGACGATGATTGGAATAACAGGAGAGGAAAGCAGAAAGCAACTCCTCTGCATATTTTTTCCCTGGTTGTTTTTGTGAGTTTTGTGAGGAGGAGGAGGAGGAACACAAAACAATAATTTATTTTCGATTTTATTTTTAGCACAAAATATATAGACATTTCCATGTTTTTAAAAACAAAATTTGGCCCTCTCTTTTATGGCTTGTTGGTGCAAGCTTCCGATTCAGGTTTGGCCAGGCCCGCTTCCAACTCCTGCTTGTAGGAGAAGACGATCCAGAGGAAGTAAACGTGTAATAAAATGCCAATTACTGAGATGTAACTTCCAAGTTTGGACCCTTCCACGGAGAGGATATCAAAGACGAAGTTCATCACCGTGATTACAACAAAGACGGATGTGATGTAGATCCAGATCTTGCACTTGTAGTGGTTCCGCTACGTGAGCAGTCAACAGAGCAAATAAAAGTGATCATCGCATCGTCATCATGAAAAGCCGATGCTTTGGATGGAATAGATTGAATTGGATGGAAAGGGTTGGATATAAAAGGTGAAAGGAAAAAGGGAATCATCAACCGATCCTTGATGGGAGTTGGAATGGAATGGTGGAATGAGGAGATCAAAGATGGGAAATGGCTCACTTCATACTTCATTAACTCATGCTTGTGGATTATTCAGACATGACATAGGTAAATATTTCAAAGAGATAGGGAGATCTAGAGAGATAGCTCACCTCTCGGGCCCCTTGATACAATAAAAATGCCAAAATCAGTTGCAAAATTTTCACCACGAGGATAATTGTCCCGACAATGATTCCTCCCAGGGCTATATAATACATGAATTAAGTGGAGCAGAGAGAATATAATGATTTAACTTTCCATCTAATTAAATCAATATAATGACATGTGGGTGTTGAGAACAATACTTACCTAATTTGGTAACATCCTCCCCATCTCCATTCCCCCCAAGTTTCGATACATTGAAATTGGATCGGGACTCCTGCTGGACGATCAAGAAGGACATTGCAGTGGTCACGATGATCACGATCGCCACTGCTATGAAAACGGATGTCCATACCTGTGGGGCAAAGAAACAATTGGATTTAATTAGTTTCTAGTTTAAATGCTTTTTTATTTATTTAATTAACTTTCCGTATATTAAATGTGTCCGTACTATATCAACAATAGCAGCGATTTTCGTCGCCCATCTCAAATCCTTCCCAAAGCAGGGATGCATGATGATGCCAAATGTTCCAGATAACTTGAATTGTTTCACTTTAAAATTTACTTTAACTTTCACCCACCACCTACAACACCCTAATGGAATGACCTAATGGAAAGCGAGACACTTTCGCACTTTCCCTTGGAGAAAGTACGTAGTATGTATCGACAGACAAACTCAAAATGAAATGTTAGTTTGTGCAATTCCCCGGTTAAACGATGTAGAGCTAAGTTAAATTGCTGGCGAAACTGGTTATGTTATGATTATGATATGATATTCCCTACTCATGAAATGATCTGGTGTACCCACGCCAGCTATCAGACTGCCACCATTTAGCCACCAAGCCAAGCCGGGAACTGTGTAATAAGTAGGGAGTAATGCCAGTACTTCCGGAGGTTATCTTCAATCCAATGAGAGGCTTCGGGCCATAATGTCTTGCTCCTCCTAATTAACTTTAATACAAACTAGCATTAGGCTGTCCTCCACGGTCAGTCCAGCATGACATGAAAATAAATATCCAGAGGGAAGCTTTGCTGGAGCTGGATAATGTTCAAGATCTGGATCTGGATCTGTGTGGATGTGAGATGGGATATTATATTAGGGACAAATGAAATATAACGGGGGTGAAATCGTAAATTCATATGGGTAGATATATATGCAGTGCAGAAGGTTTTTATGTAATTAGCGGTAATATTTTTAGATGACTTCTACGAAGTCATGTCTCATCCTCATCGTCGTATGGTATCAATCTGTACATTTTGTCAAGTTGTGTTTGGCCAACACACTTTCAGACAGAGTTCCAAGTAGATTATCTATGGATGTGACTCCTCGAGAGGATTACAGCTTATAATTTACTTCTTCAGACTGGATTGCTGGAAGCTGGAGACAATTTGAGAGCTTAATAAAAACAACAACATCAACATTATTGACATCACGACATTTATAATCTTGTTTTTATTTAAGCATATCAAAATACATGTTGCCTAATAGCTTCCAGAGAAAGAGAGCAGGGATTAAACTCAAGAGGGAAGCCAAGCAAGTGATCAACTCATTTAACCTTATCTTCCCTGGAAGAGATGTTAGTTGGCTTAAACGCTCTTAATGTGTGGTAGTTGAACCTATCTGACCCTGGCGCTATCATTATCAGAAGAGTTTTTTTACAACCTAAAGTGGTCAAAGGGCACTTAAAATGATTAATCCAAATCCAACGGATGGGAAAGATCAATTTAGTCCATTCCATTCGTTTATGCATGTGTAAATGCTGCATTTTCCAGATTTAGATTTAGAAGAGCTTATTAGTTAATAGCAAAGTTAAGTAATGAGATGAGTTTTTGTCGTTGTTGCCGTTTCATTTCAACTTCAAGTCAAGTCGAATTAGAATTGTACAGAAAATAAAAATCGGTTGTTTCGCAGAAGAGAAGACGGCATTTTTTTTATGTTTCACTTGGCTTGGCTAATAATATCCTTCAATCCCAGTTAATTGCCATTATCATTATGTAGGAAAATCTACCCATCCGCAAACTGCAGTCAATTTTACTAGGAACCGGCCGCCGACAACACCATCCGATATGGCGTGATAGAAACACTTGCCTTTATGGAAACAATATAATGACGAGGATGATGTGATGATTAATGAGAAAAATGAAACTAGCAGACACACCATTCTAACGAGCCAACGCTGATTTTTTTTATGCCCGGATAATTTCCTCGAATTAGTTTTATATTACCTATGCACAATATAAATCAGACTATATATATATTTATCCTCGTATCTCGCTCCCCATCCGTTTTTGTAAACTAATCCAATAAAGACCATATAACTTCCATTAAGGATAATTATATGACATGGGAGAAATGAGGAATAAAGATTATCTCTAGACCTGGATTTTTTTCTTCAACAAAAAAACAAACTTGATTGGGTATATTGTATATTTTTGGCATTTGATCTGCATAGACAATTTATTTTTATTATATATATTTTATAAAGGTATATTATAGCCCTCTGGATTATAGATTCTAGGTATTCTATGTATTGCTTATTCTATTCTATTGTTTCCAAATAGCGCGATATGACAGGTATTTATTATGTGGAAGTGGTCTCGTCTTTTCTTTTATAGAGTCCTCATCATCTCATTACAAACGATGGATTTAATAAGATTACTGCAAGATTAGGTATGTACATCAAGTAGGTGTATGGATTCACCTTAGACATAGGTAATATGAGATGGTAGAAGGTATACATAAATTCAAAAAATATCAACTATCTATTTTATTACTGACAATGCCTCCCGGAAACCAAACCAGGAAAAAATTGAAGCACCATCAAAACTCCCTTCCCCTTCCCCTTCTTCTACTGAATCTGAATCTACAAAATGGAACCCTTTCTTATTCTTGAATCTACTGAGCTCCTCCAAAGAGAGCCTCCTTTTAAGCTGAAGATACGAGGACAAAGCCTTGTCGTCAATTTCCCCTTTTGTTGTATGGATTGGTAGGTGGCTTCCCTTTGTGAAAGCTGAAGTGGATCTTGTGGAGTATCTTTTTTTGTCATTTGATTCTTTCTTCTTATTCTTTGTCTCGATCCATCTTTGATGTGATGTGGATGATGTGATGTATGTAGCTATATATTTTATATATTTTTATATTAAATTGAATGTACAGAAATATGGATGGGGGAAAGTGGTCTACGCTTTCTCTTTCAGGAAAACTGTAGCAGATGCTGTGCTAGCCCCTTCTCGTTTCAGCTCCCTCATGAAGGCATAAATAACCCACATGAGGTACCAATTGACAAGGATTTCCGATACCGGGATGATGACTCTCATCCACATCGGGGTGGCATCCTCCACCAGGTTGTCCCGGACCGTGGTCTCGAATACGATGATCAATATGGCGATCCCGATGAGGACGTAGCCGAAGATGAACCATATCTGACATTTCCTGTAATCTCTCTGTGAGGGAGAAGAATTGGAAGAGAAAGTGGATTAGTTTGGACGTTATTAAATATTTAAAAATTGATATCGAACTCAAATATATCCACAGATGCAAAAGTAGTCTTATAGTTACATAATTTAGAGATATATAATGCAAAAATTAATTAGGTGCACTTAAAGTTCATATACCTCCACTGATCCATATAAAAGAAGGATGGAAACGCACAACTGGATAATCTTTAGAATTACAAGAATTATGCTGAAGAGAAGCGTAAGAGTCACTGGAAAAATAGCAAAAAAATCATGAGCTATATCTTGACTATATGAATAATGTAAGCATTTTTAAAAGAGATGGTATAAAATTTGCATAATTAATTTAACTTAATTTACCAATGTAATTAATATCTGTCACAGTCTGGTTATCATCCTCCGGGGTCATAATCGTTACCTCCTCGCTTTCGAAAACCATCGCAGCGATCAGTTCAATCACAGATAAGCCCTGTCATTACAAATATTTTCAGTCCATGTTTAAGAAGGGATATAAAAAACATAAATTTTAATTTAAGATGAGCTGATAATGATAAATGGTGAAAATTATGATTACAATGTCAAAGACAGCCACCGTCTTGGCTGATCTCTGCAAATCCCTTCCACAGCATGGGTGCAACATCTTGATCGATTTATAGAGGGATGAGATATTAAAGATGGTAGATAGGAAATAGAACGGTGCTAAAGACAACTAGGAAAACTCATCACTTTCCTTCCTTTCCTCTAGAGAAAAATAATTAATTCCGTGGAATGCCTCCGAGCTCAGTTCCCAATAAGAAAAACGCTTCGGCTCTCTCGATATGGCTAGAACAATATTGGTGAACGTCTGGGGAAAAAATAACAAAGAACCACACCAGATTATATATCAAGCTTACTCAGACCACAATGCTCACAACTTGATCACCATAATCATTCCTCATTCTTGATCAAGTGCTTTCCCTGATCGAATCGGATAATTACGGATATTTTCTTTCTCCCAAAGTAATTATGATTATATTATACCCTTTCTCCCTTAGACAATGACAGGAATAATGTTCGCCGATGTCGACATTGAATTACAATCGAAGGCCTACACACTTAAGCCTTGTTAAATTATATTGCGAGAGCCGTCTCTATGAAAGTTTTCCAATTTATTTACTTTCTCTTTGGATCCAGCAACCAACTCTGCTTCCAAACCACAATTATGATCATTACAAACTGTTCATATAGATGAAAGTTTAGCCTACCAGCCAGGGAGATGGACTGACTGAATGAGAGAAAATGAATTGTAAATGAACTGATGATGATAATGATGATGTTGGGAAGAAGACGAGCGGAAAGAAAGCTCTTGTGGTGGCTCTTGTTGCATAACCGTAATGAAGATCAATTTGGATCTCTATTAGATGGGACTGGGACGACGTCTCTCCCTCTGTCCAGTTAAACTGTTTATGTAGAGCCAACTCTTTTTGGTAATAAAAACGGGAGACGCTGTGCTGTGTTCCACATAAATACTTTCATACAAGAGATCATCCATATCCATGTTTACGTTGTTGGAGCTAAAGTCTAAATCTAACTAATCGTAAGCTTATATTTAGGCTCCATATAATGATGCTGGTGAGATGATGATAATCATGGTTATGCCCAGTTATAGTTATACCACCATAGCCCATAACTGAAGTGAATTGACAGGAGAGAAATGAAACTGAAGTTCTTTTTCCTCTCTGCTTAAAGGACACATCTGCAGATCCTCCAATATGACATGGAGATGGAGCATGGAGGAAATTCTCTTCTGTTGAAATGCTTATAAAGTTAAGCCTATTCCTTTTTTTGGTCTCTTGTAATAATAATAAATATTGACTCAATTTTTTTAAACAGAGGTATTTTCTTACTCGTGTCTCTGCATGAGCTGGACAATTTTTTAATTCCACTTGGTCATCATAATCATAATCATCTTATATGCAAGCATGTCATTTTCAAAATGAATAAAATGATGATACTCTCCGAATGAAATGGAAACGAATGCATGCGTCTGTATATTTACATACAACACGAGAGATGACATGACAAGTGTGGAAATTGTAGATTGGGAAGTGTGGAACTTGGAACTCAATATAATGTAATGCAATTTATAAATGAAATCATTATGAACATTAACATATACTTAATCAACCATGCGTACAAGTCGTCACTTGATCATTATCATCATCATCATTATCCTCCACTCGGCAACAGTGCTTTGGAGGAGTCTCATCAACTTTAGTCGAAAACAGCTCAGCAACAGCCCCAGTTAAGAGGAACAACGCATTTCTTAACCTTACAACAGTTCTCTCCAGCTTTATCTGTTGATGATCCGGTCTGGTGTTGATGTTGACTCTCCGTTCTTACAACTTAAATGGGAGAAGGATCTGTATTTAAAGTTGGGTTATAATTATGGTAAATATGCTCATCTCATCATCAACATCATCAAATATCATGTAAAGACTATGTAAGGCTATATGCGATTATATTATCGCAGACGAAAGAAGATTGAGCTTTACACACGAACGGCGAGATCTCATTTCGTGCATAGGTAATGCTCATTTTTATCCCGGCGAGAGAGGCGGATAAGAGCAGATCTGCCAAGCCAAGTTGAACTATAACTTGAGCAATTTTTTATTGCTATTGCTAAGTCAAGTAGGTTGGTCCTATGGATGAAGCTCAAGTGGAAGGATTTTGCTTGGAAAGTATTTTATTTGCAATGCTGGATTTGCTGAGTGACCGAATGTCTATAGAGCCATAGCTAGAAATATGTAATTAAGATGCTTTTAGCTTTCCACTATAGTAAAAGTTTTGCTAACATCACGATCAGCATAATTTATGGTTTGACGGAGCGACCTTTCCCTGTAGTCAATTGGAACAACTGGTATGGAACTGGAATTAAGAGAGTTTTAGCGGATGTGATTCTTCCTATAGGTAAATGTGCATGTATGCATGAACCAATGACTGGAAATTCAGGGTGAAGCTGACAGAAGGCCATCTCCACCTACACTTACGAGTAACCTAAAGGGGCAAATTGCTAATGAATAATAAATGATGCTCAATCTGATCTAAATCTATCTAGTCGAAATACTTCCTTCGACTCGACTACCTATCTGCTATATACCATTTATTTCTCACGTAGGCTTGCATCTTGCAGTACATGAGAAGATCAAATAGATCAATAAAATTATGCTAATTTTTTGCCAAGGTAGTTTTTTTCCTTTATCGACTGGAATTTATCCAGATAAAATTGGTGTTCCAAGGACATTAGGAAGGATGCGCGAGATGATTCAGGATGTGAATGGACGTTTTCCTTCTTTTTTCTTATTTGCTACGTTATGACTTTAGTTTGACAGTTACTAACTAGTGTGGAATTGTCAAAATATTATTATAGTATCACGTCAATGTCAGTGTACAAGAAATACATTTTGACTAAAAAAAATAAAGAAATAATGAATTTTAGCAAGACTTTTCTAACCTCTTCGGTTTGCAACTTGCAGAGTAACTGGAGTCTCTTAATGTCAAATCTGCAACTCACAATCAGCCAGAAGCACTGTAAAAAATATTTTATGCACTCTGGGCTTACTTTTAAAGTTATATCTCGCTGGAGCAAAACACACTTTGTTCATTTATTCATATTTTTTTATCACATAATGCACTTTCTATATTATATAACTTCGCTACAAGTACATCGCTTGTATGCATCAACTCTTACGGCAAAGGTAAACAAACAAGTTTTGAGGAATATACGCTAATTCAGAAACGGTATATAGTGAAAAGTATATAACAATACATATCTAATCCAAAAGTGCACTAAAATCCACGCACTAAAACAACAAAATACTGCGTCGTTGCTGCAAAACCATTCGACCTTGAGTGGAGTCATCATCATTAAATAGTAAACTAGGAGGCTCATTTGTTTACGCATGCATGCATTGAGATATTGAGAATAACAAGTTATATTACCTTTCTCCGAACGCATCACCGTATAAGTATTCATAAAAAATCCTAATCTATGCCATAAAACTGAAAGCAGAACTGATGCATGGAAAGTTTGCTATTTTATCGTACAAAATTATTATCAACCTTACAAATATATTGCATACTATCTATTATTAGGTTAAAAATACAAATATGAGAAAAACCTGTAATGTAACTAATCAATCAGAATCGGAATCTGAGGACACTATAGCTTTAGATCTACCTCGCGCAACGCCATGCTTGCTTGAAGCCGGACCGGCTCTTTTCTTGGGAGACGGGGAAGCAGTCTCTTTAGTTGGTGAGGCTGTGGTACTATTCTTCTTCTTGGAACGTAGTTGGCTTTTGCTTTGTGTTGTACCAGCACTTCCAGGTGACACCATTGGCTCCAAGATTGGCATGTCGACTTCCCCAGTGAAATTGATGCGGGCTCTCTTTGATGTGCTGGGTCCTTGGGATTGAGTTGTATCTTGGGTTGAGGAGGACCGCGTGGTGGGGGAAATGCTCTGCGATGAGGCTGGCTCGTCACCCCCTTCCCTTTTACGCACAACCAGGGCCTTCTCAGTCCTCCAGGGACCTTTGCAGGTGACACACATCTTGCAGTTTTGAATGTACCTCCTCAGACAAGCTCGGTGGATCACAGCTGAACATTTTTGACACTGCAAACCCTGCAATTTGACAGTAAAAGTTGGAGAAAAAACTCATTTGGTAAATCATTCAATAACCACATCAAGACATTCTAATTAATACTGCGGGACTCACGTTAAGAAGAATCATTTTACACAGGCAGCAATTGGTAAAGCAATCTTGATAACACTCCCTGAAGATCGGCTCAAATTCTCGGATTGTCCTAAATCCCAGAGTAATTTCGAAATCATCTTCATCTCCCTACAAAAAGAAATAAATACAATTAGCATTTGTTAATCATTAATATTTTCCATTGTCACTTATATACTTGAATAGTATTTAAGACACGAACCGTTGTATTAACTTTGGTAAAGTACTGTAAGGAGATCATCCGCTCCACAAAATCTTCAGCGTCCAGTTTAGCAAATCCCCTGACATTCATATCACCGCCCATGTTGATACATTCAGTCATCGACATTGCAAAATGCTTATGCTTCCTCAAGAGCGAGTCCAAGATCTTTTGGAACAGTTCCAGTTCCGTTTTGGTGAAGTAAGTCTGAAGTCTATTAAAAAATCATAAGACGACAATTAAAATTAATATCATTCAAATGTCAATTTCCACGTATATCGGTTAATTAAAAATAAAATGATTGTCATGTCTTACTTCATAACCTGCTTCTCAATCGTAACAAGCAGCACGTAAAACTTCCCCCCGGTAATTTCACAAGTCGCACTCCGAATGACCATGTCGTAGGTCTTGATCCTTTCATTGATTTCTCGCACAACCTTCTGGATAAAGGGCGGGGACTGATGATCCTCCGCTGATGCCTTACCTGAAAATGGTCCCAAAATCAAATTATGTTTAAAAATTAACTTTTAGACTCATTAACAATTATCTACATAACAATTAGCATTGACTTCCTTCAATTTACTAAAGTCCACTTACATCCCAACTGCTTACAAGACTCCTGGAACAGCTTCTTCACCCCCTTGGCATCCAAATAGCCGGCGGCCATCATCCCCTGGAGGACCAACTTGTGCATGTCTCCATAGGCTTCCGGGTCATCGTTGTCGTTGTCACTGGAGCCCTCATCCGTGACCTGGACCTGGCTCAACTGGCTATTCAACTGGGACATGGCACTACTCCCGGTGGGGACGTGACTTTGGGTACTTGGTCCGGGGGTGGGTTCACCACCACTGGTGGTGGAGGGTCCGGCATGGGCGGACCTTAGTCCCTTCCGTTGAGAACTGACCATCTTCAATCTGAAGTAATTCTGGACTTCTCTCACCAACAATCAATTATCGACACTTACTGCCCGATCCCACTCCAAAAAGTCAACTAATCAACTTCTTCAACTCTGAAAACCAAACCAAAGTTAAATTAACAACACAATTAAAAATAACCCTTCTATGCACCAATTACTCAACAATTAAATGAATAAAAATTAGTTTAAAGTAACTTACCCAAAAAAAACCACCGAAGTGAGTTCACAAAAATTAAAGACTTCAGTTTCGAGTCACACAAAACAACATCAGAAACAAACAGGTTGAGGTTGAGACTTTGAGAGTTGAGATATGAGCAGCTGCGATTCCCTCGCTTTGAGGCTATGGCTATTTCGTCGTCGTCGTGCTTTTAGCTTGGCTGTTGCTTGTGTCCTTTGTTCGAAATGATATGAAATGCTACAACAGAACTGGGGCACTCCGAGACAATATGGCATTTTCTGCTATATTGATTTTTATCGGGTATTTTTTAATTAGATGAAAATTATAATTAATTAATTTAACGATCCGGAATTAGTATTTAAATGCATCAATCTTTATTATTATTTCGTTGGGGTGAGCAATTTGTGAGCGTAGCCGGATTATATTTATGAGGAATATGGATGGGTTTTGAAAGAATCTGATATGAATTATGTATTAAATTGGCTTGGATCATATTATCTGGATATATGATTAATTTATGGAAGTTCATTTCCTGGTTGGGAGTGTCATGAAATCCTTCGATAAGCTCCTGTGTAAATGGAGCATTAAAACTGGATAAGTCGGATTGAAATATAAATATGTGTATTTAGCTTTATTTAATCACATAACATTATTAAAGATAGATTATTTTGACACACGCATATCACATTCGTATAGTTAATATAATACATACAAACGTACTGGGTCATTCAACTAAAAAAGCTTCATTTTGTTAGACTAGAGGAGTTTGACTTCGTTTCAGGAGGCGGAGGCACATGAACTTTAAAATACGTACTAATTTTAATTACTGACTATATCAGGTAGGTGGACAGGTATATGCTATTTTTTTACATAGATATTTGCAGGTACGATTAAGGTACTTCTGGATATAAAAAATATAAAGGGTGGATCGATCACGTTATAAAATCCCCGTCACACGTCACTATCCTCCGTCTTGGCTTGGTCTTGACGTAGAGATGTTGACAGCAAGTGTCAAAGTCGGGCCGTTTGTCGGGCTCCGGAAGCCAACATTTAGAAAGCAAGTCGGATCTGGAATATGAATTTAATTATGAATACAATTTAATAATTATCATAGATTAAAATTGATTCATGGAATGTACTTATTTCTTTTCTTACGTATAAATTGGTATCCTTGAATCCGCTTCCGGTCTCATCCCATCCAGTAGGCCAAGGGGGAATATCTTGGAAAATTCTTGAAACTCCGGGAATGGGTCGGAATTTATGCTGAAGATCTTCCATAACACTATCCCGAAGGACCACACATCGGCGGAAGTGGTAAACTCATTTTTGACAATGGCTTCCGGGGCAAGATATTTCCAACTCTCATGGCTCTGCAAAAAACATTAATTATCATTAAAATATTATCTCAATATTAACATATTTCAAAGTGTGGAATTATGCATCAATTTGGTTATTTTACCATCTCTTCTGGTACGAATTTTTCCACATCCGTCAAATACGGAGCTGTTCCATAATCTGTCAGCTTCACTGTTCCCACTTCATTCACGAGAATACATTCGCATGTCAGCATGCCATGGACAATCTGTCAGTTAAAATAATATTTGCATAAATTTTAAATAGCAGCAATTTTTCATAGCCGAGATTTTGCTTCTGTTTCACATTTCGTATAAATTATATAAAAGTCAAGTCAAATCTGTCAAGCTCAATTTATGGAGGCCAAAACCAGAATGTGTGCGTAAAAAAATTATTGCATAATATTTTTACAAACCAAAAAAGCGTAAAAATTTATATTAGCCAATTGACTTACATGTTTACTAGATATGAACTTCATCCCTGAGCTGATTTCATAAGCCCATCTGTAGAAATCTATGAGCCTGTAATAAGTATAAGAACACAATAAAAATATTGAAATAGTGACAATGAAATTCTCAATGCCAAAATATGCTTGGCCTTCAGAAACACAATAAAAAACAGTTGAAGTCATAAAGAATAGGTCTGCAAGCAATATCTGCATTGAACGATCATGATCGACGAGACATGAATGCCTGCAAGCATATTAAATTGCACAAAGTCACATGAAAAGACTTACAAATCCTCTCGTAAAAACGTGACTGACGAGATGATGGAATTTTTTTCAGTCTTTTGAATGTCTTTCAGATGCATCCCCAAAGTACGGCTTCCGCAGTTTTCCAGGACCAGGAATATGTTTCCTTTAAATTAAAGTAAAGCAGATATTTAAATATTTTATCTGAGAATTAGGTAGTTCATATTTTAATTAAAGTAAATCCATTCAAAATTCACCTTTGCTAATTTCTTTTGTACAAACTCCAAAAATCGTCTGCAGATTATCATGTTGCCCAACAAACTTGAGCAACTTAATTTCTTTCATTAGGCCACGCAAGGACTCCACATCTCCCGTAACATTAGTCTTAATACAAGCTCGGATTTTCTTATTGCTGTAGTTTAGCATGCCTTGGAAGCATATTCCATTATGGGATCGGATGCGTCGTTGCTTCATGCACTCATCTACATCCCGGAGAAAGTTAAACATGAATTAAAATTGGAAAATTATTGATTGATCACAGTCACACAAAAGCACTGATTGATTCTATTATTATATGACTAATGACTACATACTCGATGTGAAATGAGTAGAACTAATTTCCAGTGACTTATCAAAGGGCAGCGTCTGATAAGCAACAGGCTCATGTTCCCTCACGATTGTCGGGACTCCCTTGTAAAATCTATCCACCTCATCCTCCGGTAGTAGCCTTTCAATTTGCACCGAATTTCTCTTAACATTATTTGCTGGAAACCTTGCTTTCACTATGCTCCCCTTCCTTTCCCCCACCACTGTCTCTTCATTATTATTATTACTCAAGGAACGACGAATTATTCGGGGGAGCTTGGGCCAAAAGTTGAGCTTCAGTCCATAATAGAGGATTATCCCGAGACGGAGGATCTCTTGGAGGATTGCACAACGATCATCTCGTAAGCGTAAACTACTTGAACATATCACGGCTAAGAAGATCCAGGCTGGCATGCGGATGATCGTCTGTAGGTAGACATCCTGTTGGGAGTTAAGTGAAATCAGTTAAATATTTTTTGTCAAATTAATCATCGCCAGAGATTTGCATATGGCTTGGGATGTCTTTACCTTTGTAAGAACACAATGAGTCAACAATGACGTAAGTATGAAGACATCCCCAGTATTGTGCAGAATGTCCGGGATGGCTGGCAGCGACAGTGTGTAAGCTAAATAGAGAAGAGGAGAAATTTCATGAAGTAAAAGTTCGATTTAATTAAAATTAATTGTTACCGTTTGTTCCAACCTACCTTCATCTATAACGGTGATCGTTTGGGGTGACTGAGAGATATTGAGCGCCATCATATTACCTCTAGTGGCAAGCAGGCCGAGTCTAATTCCTAAAAAAGAGTCACGAAACCACCTTAGTAGTCTGCTCATACTTTCACCCTTACACTTTTAATGGCTCATTAAAGTAAACTGTTGCAGAAAATGTGTCGTGATTGTATTCACGTAATGCATGTATTTGATATCTGTCACCTAGACATAGATAATAAAAACTGCTCCCTAACTAGATCAATGAGGAATACTGTTAGGATGTGGATGTGGATGTGGGAGTCGGATTGAATATGGATACATTACTAAATAAATAAATAAATATAGCGTGATTAAATATTAAATATGGGTTATATGGGAGGTTTTGCCCGTTTGCAGTACCACATTTTCAGATCAGACTCTCAGTCAATATGAGTTCCCCTCCCCCTGTCTACAAAGTTGTATGCATGTGAGAGGCTCTCCTTCTTGGTTGGGCTGTTGAATTAGCGTTGTCGTCACCACCACCGAGAGAAGTTGCTTCAGTTCGCAAAAATGTAGTTGATGATCACAGGAATTGGTGAATGTACCTACTTCCCTATAAGTACGGTGAAGCAATGGAGAAGAAATTGGCGAATCTCTGCAGGTGCAGGTGGCTTGGCCTAAAGAGTCGCGATGATATGATAAAAAAAGAGAAATATTACTGACATGATATGATATGACTCTGATATGTCGAGATAGAGGGAGGCATATGAAAGCTCCCAAAGTATAATTTATAGGTATATGAAAAGTTATATAAATTCAATTTATATTTTATATATAGGACTATTCAAAGTAGATAACACTTACGGCAAAAAAAAAAATCTATTCTGACATGAACTCACTGACACCGCTGCTGGGTCGTGGAGTTGATGATGTTGATGATGCTGGCTGGCTCGTCCTTTCGCAAATGAATGACTGACTATTTTTCTTTAATGAAGGAACGAGATCTGCACATGAATATATTTTTGCTCTTCTTCGTCTTCTCCTCTGATCGTGAGATGATGATGAGATTATGATTAGCTAGTTATTATATTCTATACCATTTTTATATTTTTTTGCATAGGATCCTTTTTTTGTGGTCGGGTTGCTTTTTTCATTCTTGGAATTACTTCATATGTATGATGCAGCATGGTTATGGTTAGACTTATACTTTACCCTCTTGTCTTCTTGATGAGACCTTTCAAGATTCTCTCCACTTACTCCAATCCAAACACTTTTACATCACTCACTTCCAATTAAACGCAGAAAAAAGCCTTGATTTGATAGGTGTTCATAAGATGATGCGTACCTTTAGCATAATAACATATTGTTCATTTAAGATAAGATCCATGTCCATAGTTTGTAGTTCATAATACATATTCCATATCTATCTCCATATCTATTATGTTCACTGGTCGGGATAAATATAAATTGTGCCGCGTTATAAAATATTTGACGTGATTCAATACTCTCTCTATCCTCATTCCACCATTCCAATGTGAACTGGTCTTGTCTTTTTATGAACTCATCATTCCAATTCCTTTTGCAAAAACGCGGCCAGGAATAACCAGACTGCCTTCCATTTTGTATGAAAGTTGCTTTTTATGCGTTATCATTTCCACTGATCGCTTTTTTTTGCATATCAAACCAAACCAAACCACTCCACATTCCACATCATGGAAACCTCATAATAATATTCAGTGTCAGCCAGTGTTGGTTTGCTCACTCAAGTAATGAGGCACGTTATAAGTTATGTTATCCAATCATTTTTTTTGCAAGTATGGGAATGGCAAATGGGAATGGAATGGGGCTGAGAGAGGCGAAACGGACGGACGGATATCATCTTGGGAGCTCACACTTGCAAAATATGTATTAGGTAGATAAGCTATAAAAAACTGAATTGTTGCGTGGTATAATGTATAATAACGAGAATGATAACTTCTTACTATTAGAGCTATGGAGGGCTTCACTTCACATGAATTATGTACCTGTTACGTATGGACTATATACCGAGCCGAGATCAACTAATGTCTAATGGGGATATCCTCACCAACTCACCATCATGCCACCAATAAAGTTGTTATGTTGGAAATTGGAAAACCTCATGGAAAATTATACCACATTTGTGTGGTCTGACTAAACAACAATTTTGATAACAGTAAAGTACGTACATTAACATTACTGACATGACATTACCCATTTCATTATTATCAACATAAACTGGAATGATGCAGACTGAAGTTTAAAGTTTAATGTACAATTGGATATGAAATGAAATTGCATGTTACAATAGTTGAGAAAAAAGTTAGCTCATCTTTCAAAGCTCATTTAAGATGTGTATGTAAAGTAATGCATGAAAGGACTATTTAAGTAGGATCATTATTTGTGAAGAAATCGTTCATAATAATAACTTCATGAGTTAGTTATGCGCGTACATGTTCATAAATCATACAAATAAAAAGATATAATGTAGACCATCACACACACACTACTTGTTTTTAAATGCGCAAGTTAACACGTGGTTAGATAGATAGACAGATATTTAGGCAGAGGTATAGCTAGGTTATGTAGGCATTTATTTCGCTTATGCCTCACATCAAAATTAAATATACTTTAATCTATCAATTCATTCGTGTAAAGGTCATTTCAATACATTAATGGTTTTCAGTAGAAAGTACGTATATTCAATGGCAATGACAATTACGAGGAAATGAAAACTGGAAATGAATGACAATTAAATTTCTATCTTAAAATGAAATATAAATTAGGTACATACTTAAATAGATACATATTTAATGGCAATAATACTTTGTAATAAAAACGGCATTTGCATTTGCTTTGGCTTTAATTCTCGATAAGCTGCATACCCAAAAAAGGGTTGTTGATTAGTCATTTTCATGGTAAGTGCGAAATGCGACTATGCTTCTGTGAGAATAGCCACGGGATGAATGCGCAGAATTTGGCGTTGCTTTCCATTTCGGTACTTTTCAGCCTGTCTGCGGTATCCAGCCCAATCTGGTTCTGCTGGTTACTCCTATGCCATGCTTGATATCCTCCAGCTAGGAGGAAACTCAGCATGACCAGAAATCCCCCAACAATGCTAAAATGGAAATGGAAATAAAATATATATTATTTCATTTGATTTAATTGTTGAAGAAAAAATTCTGGAACTGGTTTTGCTGGCTTTTCCCTAAATTCGATCTGATACAATTTTAGCTTTGTTGGAATGCTTGACTGACTTACTCGTATACAACTGGAATGGTCTCTCTGAATCCCTGCCTCGCCAGCTCCCACAAGCATGACAGGATAAATATAGCAATTCTGGTTCGGGTAATGCTAGAAAAGTCCTTTGGCTTATCATCCTCATCCCTCTCCCAAATCAGCCCACTTAGTCTAGCCTCAAGGTGGAAGAAGATGGTTCCCAAAAATACAACGGAAACCAGTCCCGCCACCCATCCAACTGAATGGCCATCCAACACCAGATCGAAGGTCGCTCCCATAATCTGCTTCGTGATCAGGGCTTGAAGACAGCCAAAGAATGCGAATGACGTGCCAAGGACGGATTCGCGGACCTGGTGATGTCTCAAATGTGTCAGTATGAATGACGCTGGGACACTCAACAGCATCACTCCAATTGAGGCGCCCACGCCAGCCTAAACGATGTTCACAGTACAAGTTGGATTATGTCATAAAACATGAAATGACTAATAAAATGGAGCTATTTTGGCAATAATCTCTGCATCATCTCATCCCTCTTCAAATCCAAATTGAGAATGACAACGATCAATATACACTCTCTTGGAGCAAAAAAAAATGTTTTTGTCAAAGATTCAAACTTACAGCCGTGTCATTTCGGGTGGTCCTGTCTGACGCTGTGAATGCAGGTATTGCTGCCACTCCATATCCACAATAGGAGATGATGGTCAGGAGTACCAATTCCCAACTAAATCGCTTCGTTTCCAAGATGTACCGGACAAGATACAGAACCACGTCAAATCCAAAGGATAGGGCGAGAGAGATGCTGATGTTGAGACGTTGAATGGATAGAATTTGTAGAATCATGATTGTTGCTGTTAAATTGCTATGAATCTGTGAAGAAATAAAGAAGCCATTTCAATAAAGTAGTTAAACTTTTAGTTTTTATTTTAAATATTTTAATTATTATGTTCTTACAAAAGTCCAGAGGATAAGCATCCATTTTTCCATTGATGTGCTCTCATTTTTATTCTCGTTCATAGATTTTTCAGTCTGCGGGGCCCTGACAGTATCTCTATTCTTGGGAACATGCTTCCTGGGCATGCAAAAGAGATCCATAAGTAGTAGGCCAAAGCATGGCCAAAATATCCCTTGGAAAATGAAAAAGCTTGCACTAAATAACTGAAAGTCCGACATTGACCAGTCAAGAAAATGGGCTGCCGCACTGAATAAAACGGCTGGAATAGTAATCAATAGGATTCCTATTGTTCTCCTCCCCCAACTAATTTGATGTGAAGGGGGCTCCTCATGGATGGAAGAATCCATCGAAGGTCTTGGTCTTGCCCTTCGTTGGGATTGGGAGGAGTTTTGATATGGGGGAGGAGCTGATGATGATGTGACATGGGCAGCTCGATTAACATCCGGTTCTGAGATAGGTCTGGGGATACTGCTTATGGTAGCAGAAGGAGCAATGTCGTCATTATCCAGGGGAATGGAATCCAGCTCTTGGAGTTCATCTTCGGTGAAATGACTCCGACCCCGCCTTTGTTCCGGATTTTGAGATTGATGGAGATTTTGGTGATTTTCATAGTTGTGATATTGCTCCGCGGGTAAGTATGGGATGTCGTCACTGCTACTGTCATCATGATGATTCATGATAAGTTATTCAAACGTTCACTCCTGTGCACGGGAAGTGTCTTAGGTAATATGTTTTATGCAGCACTGACAGAATATTATTCAAATTATGTGTAGAACTTTCGTGAAACTGCTCGTTCCTCTATTCTTTTGTACAAGTAATGTGATACATACTTAACTTGATATGCACTTCCTTTCCTTCCCTGATGTAATTAAGAAGGTGAGGATTCTAAGAAACTCTTAATGAGCTCAGTAGTCATTTAAGAGCAATTAATGTGCAATTGCTCACGTATTAGTCTGCTGGTTTGGTTATGTCGTAGACTAATAATAATGACCGAATTATCCTTCAACTGCTAAAAATGAAAGCATTTGTTATGAAACAGGTACATTAAATGACAGAAAGTCAAAACTAATCATAAGTAGGTTTGTCGTTTGTGCTTAAAATAAGTTATTGCTTAGCGGTAAAGTGGATGATATTTTTTCTATATCATGTCCTTTGTCCACCCACCAAGATATAATTAAAAAGTCAGTCTCGTGATTATAAAACGACTAGGTAGTTACCAGCATCTTTGCCAAAACACCGATAATGAATATAGGTACCGATAGTTTAGTACCGACCGGACAACTGGACGATAAGATGGAATTGTTTGGGAATATTTATATTATATATTGTTGCCTGTTACAGTTTGCTTTAAATTATTTTACTAATTATTGCATGCTACTACAAAATGGACACATTAATATTGGTTTTTGATTTAACACCAAAAAGTTTGAACATGACTATGACTGTGTGTGGTGACTAAGAACATAATCGCATAAATGTATCACGGCAAGGTTCCGATTACCGGAATCGCATAAAGGCTTATCAACTCTTTGCGACTGTAAGTAGGAACAGCTCAATTGGTTGGTGCTTATCATGCCCTGGGTTACGACCCGGATTTTACACAGAACCAACACCGACAGATCCCATTTATCACTTATCGAATGGCTTATCAGTTAGCTATCGTCACTCAGCAAATAGGTGCATAGATTGGTTCAGAGTACCCCAACAAGTAAGCAAACAGAGATACATATTACCGTACACCAGTTTGGTGTGATTTAATGATTAATTCAATGGGTATTCAGATGGAAAACAAAAATAACATGCCATGAAAATGACAATCAAATAATTTATTGTGTATAGATTATAAATGCTCACACAAATAGTGATATAATAAGAAAATATTTACAATTTTTTTGCATCATAAAAGTTATAAAGGAGGCTGATTTCATGTGATTTTGATTACTCAGTCTAGAATACATATGAACTGAATATGTGTATGCAGTGAGGGAGGTCAACCAACGCCAATTTATTAATCATAACTAAAATGCTAATCCATTCAATTGACAATTATACATATTTATTTATATACAGTAGCATAAGGATTAACTACTACGCAGAAACACTGTAATCCCATCAGAGTCACTGAATTATTAAATGTATCTAATTAATGATATCATATTGGAAGGTACATAATTTTCAGCTAAACTTATCATTAAACCATGTTCATTTGAAATTGCGACAGTGAAGTGTGAACATGTTTAAAAATAAACTACATTTATACCTAAATACTTTATAATGTTTCCGATCCCTTCTCAGGAGCAGAGCTGGGATTATTTTTCTTCATTTCTGCTGCTTTCATTCTTTCATTCTGGAGGTCCTTATATAGCCTCGTGAGTGGGTCCTCGAACTATTCATTGTTATACAATAATAATTAAGGTTGATTTAAATTCGAAGTTGCATCATCATTTAAGTTATGACTTGCATTTGGCATAAATACATACCATGCTGGAATCATATTTCGAAGACTTTTGCTTTGTCTTTTTCCGTTCGTTTATCATGTCCATTTCCTCAAATATGGTCATGGGCCGGCCCCTCGGGAACCTAGCATCCTTCTTGGTAGTATTCCCTTTTGGGGGATTGGGTTTTGTTACCCCATTTCCGTCAGGATTATCAGGGTCCTTCCCTTGCCTGATGTCCCTGATTCGCTGGCTATTGTAAAATTCCTCAGGATTATCGTCGAAGCATTTCTCCCGTTCTTTTTGAATTTTCATTATCTATAAATAGCAATCAGTTAATATCTCGTTAAAATAAATACCACTGCATGATTATCTTGTGAAGCTGGATTAGTACTTTGATGACATGACATAATGACATGACATGAGCTTATAATAGAAAAGCGATAAATTAATACCTTGTCCCGAATATGCGGGGGAGGTCGACGGATCTCATCCAAAATCTTGTCATCAAGCTTGTGCGTATACTTGATCGTAAACTTTTTATAATACCAATACTTGATGGCGGTCATTGCAAACCAAAAGAATGGGACGAGAACTAATATCATTGGTACACCCATTATTAGTATGCTTAGCTTTTTTTAACAAAAAAAAACTAAAAAAATTAGATTTATAAATAGACGATTTCTTTCCTCTTGCGGAAGTTGAAAATGACCCAAATGCTGCATTAATTTATGCGTCCGCAGCTTACACCCGAAAACATTTTTGCTATAATAATTTCATCAGGTAAAATTTATTTTAGAAAATCGATTGATTGATAACCCTTTTCCATCCCTTTTCATTACAAAAGTAGCCTGAAGCTACCTTGGCATTTAATAATTAGGATTGTGAATAAAATGTTGAAGTTGTATGAGACGGCATGACAAACATGAGTAGAGTTAGATAGAATCAATTCAATCAATAGATCAGCACAGCATAATCAACCCTTTGGTTTGTCCGACGATCAACTTGCCTATGAAAGCAGAGACTTCTCTGTACCTTGTAATTTTAGCACAATCAAATTGGGTGATATCTGATTTATTTGCATACTTCACATAGAGAGTTCATTATAACTTGTTTATTACTTTCAGTACAATTAAGCAATCTAAACTATTCATTCACATCATGGGTTCAGGGTAGTCTAGAGTAAAGTATATTTACATCCTACATAATTGTAAACAAAATAAGGCATTTGTACATTTTGTTATTTACAAAATAAAATAATAAATTTTTCCTCATATGTCACCACTCTGAAGAGCCAGACATTTTCCTAACTGCAGAGGGGCCAGGTTATCGATATAATTAGGTATAGGATAATTAATCTGCTAGTGGATATATAAACATCTTAAATTAGACATACTATCATATCTATAATATGTAAATGTGTTTCGCAAACAACTCTACACTGTCAGGTAAACTTTAAATTCATTCACTTCACAATCAACGGGAATACGTTATAATTACAGTAGAATAATAAACTATTCTGTGTTGTTTGAGCCCTCAACGTATAATTAAGTATAAAAACAATACAATTCTATACATAATGCATACCTAATTAACTAAATGGTTAAATGGTGGAGTCGGACTGCTTGAAATTAATTATGGTTACATAATAGTGATGTATATTTTATTCCTTTTTTCGATACAATACATATCTATCTACAACTATCAACTTAAAGTACAATGTTTTGAGTATTATGAGAATTCGAAAATATGAGACCTGATGACATTTTTATAACCTGAAAGAATACCGATACTGGAGTAATTTCATATTTACATTTTATTTACACATTTATTAATTAGCTATTATACTAGTTAGGTAATAAATAAATAATATTTATTTTTATTTTTCTACTCTGACTCTAATCTTTAAGTTCCAAGTCCCTCCAAAACTTATCCCTTTGAGCAAATGGGTCATCAATCATCTTCGGGTTCAAATTCAGGTCTAGGAAGCGCAACGGCGAGCTGAGAGAGTCACTGGCTTCAATTGGTTCCCAAATGTCTTGACGTTGCCCGTCTGTGCTTAAGTAAGGCTTACTAAAATGAGAAGAGAAAATTATTTAAATATTACAATATTCCAAAATTCCAAATTTCAGTAATGGTTTAGATTGCAAAATTGGGAGAAGTGTCTTACCCATATGTAGCAAAATTTGACCAGATATTATTCATAATTTGAGAGAGTTGGTACTCCTCATCCTCCAGCTTTAATTCCGGGTAGTATTCCGTATTATTAAATTGGTAGACAAGGTCATTCAAATGGGAAACTCCTGGAATTTAAAATATGTTATTTTTGTAATTGATGAGTTAATCGCTCACGTGAATTATTTTAACTTTGCTTAAGCTCTGTTTCACCTTACCCCAGTCTTTAGAATTTTGTCCTAATAGCTGAACAATGCTATATTTCCCATTATAGGAAAGATGATATGCGTAAACTGGCTGTCCTGTATGAATGGAATGGTAACGCATGGCTTTCAGTCCACAGGAAACAGAGTATCGGTCTCCAAACATCTATTTTAGGCAAGAATAAAACCATCAGTATCACATCTATTTGGAAACATGTTCCATACAATTTGCCCTCTTATAATGAACTTTACTTACATCAATTGCCGACTGCCTATTTTCAAACGAGAACTCCTTATCCCCAAGATAGTATTCCCGAACCTTGTCCACAGTCTCCATATAGTTATCTCCCGAATTCTTAAGATCCAGGAACACCGGGCCGTAAGTGCTCCACTCATTGTTCAGTTGAGGAATGGTTTTATTGTCCAAGAACAGGACGGCAATGTTTATAGCCCCCTCATCCCTGTTATATCCTGAGATCCATGGCACTTTCGCCACTTTATTTTGCTTGTAAATCTCTTCCGGTTGTTCCGTGAGGAAGGCCCCTGTCGTGTTCTTGGGTTCTATGACCGGGCCGAAAACCACCACTGGATACATGAGCCATTCCTAAAGAGCCCGTTTTATAATATTCCCTTTTAAAGTTAATATATCTTTTCAGTTTATTTAGGTTTTATAAATAAATCGGTGTCACAAGTTCAACCATCTATCTTGTTTATTTAGGCATGCTTATTTTTGTCTAAAATATATTATTTTACCAAAAAGAAAACATGTGCTGAAGCCAATTGTGTCTCGTCCTTTGCCCTCAGACATGTTATCATCTCTTCCGAGCTTCCTGTACAGTTCAACATGGAGCCAAAACGCTTGGCTGTTTTCGGAGCGTGTTCATCGATTGACCAGAAGCATGCTGCGCAACCACTTTGAGATATGCCTTTGTGGAAAAGACCTAAAAAAATAATCCCATTTAGGGTTAAATCTGAATTATTTACTCTTTCAAAAACAAACATGTTAATGATCATTATCAATAATCGTGCATGACATGAGTAACTTACCACGCGAGAGGGGTGAAAGAAAGTGAAACTGGACTGAGGAAGCTCCTGCTGATTCACCTAAAATATTATGGATGAACATACTTGTCAATTAGCGTATTTATTTTTTATTAAAAATTATTGACCTGCTAACTTTTTGAACATTCACTGTACCAAATATGGTGACTGAATTTGGGTCTCCACCAAAGGCAGCAATGTTTTCCTTGATCCAGCGTAGAGCCAGCGCTTGATCCTTTATAAAAATTAAAATAATTTCCTTATTGTCCATTCCATTGATGCCCAGTCGGATTGACAGTGGCAATTAACCAAAGACATATTACATTTAAAAATACTTTTTATTTCACCTTTAACCCATTATTTCCAGGACAGGCACTATCTCCAGTACTGAGGAAACCTGTTGACAAAAGTCACATATTCTGAGTTTGGATTATGTATGCAAAGTGAAAGTTAGCAATATTTTTTTCTCAAGGTACACATTGACCCTAATGTCATGCACATGCCAAAAATTCACGAGTTAATCACTTTACACGTCATATGCATGGATCCAGGACAATTTTCATGAGGTCATGTAAGTGAAATGACGCGTGGGTATGATAGCCTACAGTGGCAAGTTGAACACCTTAAAATATGCGTTGCATGTTCCATTTTCTTTAAATAATAGGCTGGCTGACTGACTGATAAATCAAGTGGAAAGTGGAATGATTAGGAATGGAAATGATCCTTTCTCAACATTGAATTGTCAGTAAACTCATAGTTCATGAGTCCATTAATTAAATCAGTTGCATATTTAAGTAATTAAAGTTTGTCCCAAATTACAATATTAAACAAAATTGTGCGAAGTGCGCACTCATGCTCTCTTCAATTCTAGCAAGCAAATTGGGCGACATCATGAGCCATGCGGACGGTCATGGCATGAGTCCCATTTTTATCTATTTTTGCACTGATACAGTGGTCATTTCAACCTCAACATTTGATTCAGCACCCCATCAATGAGTGTCATGTTCTGACTTCACCAAATGCTCTGGACAAGTTTTACACAAAAACAAGTGGGATTCGCAGTCAATTTAAGAGAATATGTACATTAAAAGTTGACTACGACAGCAAATTGTTTGCATAAACTCTGTTATGAAGACTTCTGCTGTGAAGGGTTATCTTCGTACGCAAAGGTCAAATGACTCGAATGAGTATCGGAACACTTTAGGTGGATCATATAATATAGTATGAACCATTCGGTCAGATTCCAATATAAAAAATGTATTATCACTAGTTCAGTTTAAAATATCATTTATCAATCGCCAGAAAAATAAATCGACCTTCCATATTGAAATTTTCAATATAAGCTGGCTGGCACAGTTCGGAATGTCAGTCAAATCTTAAGTGACCTTTTTTTAGTTTGTTTACGTATACGTGTGAACCTTGAGTTAATGGTATGATTTTGTTGAAAATAGTATTGAGATCGGTCACTAAATACTCGCTTCTTCAACAGATTTGATATACTATCTATAATTGAGTTATTTAAAAATTTCTAATTTATGGGACAAAGACGTATCTAGCGATTATGATGTGCGTCATAGAGGTTATCGAAGTAGAATTTAACCTGATATATTTTTCCCCCAGGCCATCATCCTGCCAGTAGATTAGCAGACGTTTCTTATTTGAACTTTTAAAATAAAATTAGCTAACCGAGTAATTACTAAAACGAAAGTATGGCTCAATGGCTGGTTAAATAAATCTAGACTAATTTAGTGCTGATGCAAAGTTCAAATTTAAAACCCAATCGGGAAACGGAGGCACGATTCAAATTCAAAATATTGCCTTACCCGACCCCAAATGGCTATAAATAGTTAGTTTAAAAAAATAAGCCTGGTTACATTTGGCTGTTTTACATGTAGCCCAATGTTATCTTTTCAGAACAATACGGAAATGCTAATTCATAGAAAAAATTCAACTCGTTTTTGTTTTGAAAAGCGAGATTTATTTCTGTTCGCAATCGGTATGCGTTGCAGCTAAAAAAAATTATCGCATACTTTTAGCTAATGGGAAGCTTATTGCATATTCGTCCTATTTACTCTGTAACCTCTGCTTTCTATAATACCTAAACCACCCTGTCGTAATAAACTTCCCGATTTTTCCGAGACTATGTAACCAGCCCATTCTAAACTCCCATGATTTGGCATTTAAAACAAAATTAGGTATGAATGTTTGCATTTGGCTTTAACAAAGTTAAACTTAAAACTGGTTTACTCTTTAGAGTATTATGCAGTTGACCTTGAAATATAGGGAAATAAAATATGTTTGGTGGACTCTACTTCTAAAAATCTATTTTATGACCCATATTACCATATTAGTATCATATAAGGCGTGCACCACGTAGTAATTTAATAATAATATAATGAGCTAATGCTAATAAACAAATTAGTTCAGATTCACTTACCCAGTGGGCCAAGCCTGTAGTTCATGGACACCAGAACAATGTCTTGATCGGCCAGGTATGCAGGTCCATAGATGCTGGAACTCCCAAAGAAAAATCCGCCACCTACGCAAACATTCACACAGACATAAATCATGGACACGAGTCGCAATAATGAATTTTATAGCCACACGTTTTGAACTGGAATGGGACTTGCTCTTGGTTCTTGTGGGATATGGAATGGGTATATTCTCAAGATATCATGGAATATTACTGATATGACAAGGATATTTTAAAACAAAATCCTCTCAGACTATAGGTATGTCCATTTGCAAAATCTGGAACGCGAAATATTTTCCCCTAACCATTATTTTAGGTCAGTGCCATCAAGGACGAATGCACAAAAAATTACGTAATCTGAATCTGAGCCGCATGCATGTAAAATGTTTAGTCTGGAGTAGGTGGAGGAAGGTTATGGTGTCTTATTTACTTAACTATTATGGTTTGGAATGTTTATAGCTTATTTATTGGAACACTTACCATGGATGAAGACCATAACAGGGAGTTTCCGTTTTCTGGAGGAGGAAAGTGCTGGAGTCTGTGGGAGCCGAATCATGAACATGTTACTTCTAAACCATTCATTACATTACACATCATTCATAATCATAATATTGCAATCGTTTTTTAACAGGAAATTCAGCAGACTTTGGAAATACTTGGTTTGTGGGAAATTATATATAGAAAACCGACTTACGTAAACATTCAAGTATAAACAGTCTTCTTGTCTGGAAATTATGAAATAATCCAAAATACATTTAATCAATTAATTTACCACTGTCTATTTTTATTTGCTAAAATATCTAATTTTAGCCATTTCACAATAAGTGTATCTACCTACCCATGAACAGCGTATTGCTTCATGTAATCCGACTGAATACACTGTGGACTGGGTTCAATAGCGTCCCTTACACCATTCCAGGGTAAATTTCGTTTAGGAGCCTGAAATTGCAAGAAACTTTTACTGAAAAGCATTCTTATACAAATAATTTAATTTGCAATTTGAACAATTTCACATTGCCCCAATCAAATTACAAGTGACTTTTTAACAATTTCTCACGGCAAATCTAAGTGCTCCAACCGGAGCTTGAGCAAATGGAATCCCTTGAAATGCAGCAAAGGGTCGTGAACTAATTGTCTGCATAACAAAACCTCTTAACAATCCATCTTTAATTGCAACAATCGGATTCGGATTCTCCAGAAGATTATCGGACCCATAGTCCAACGCAGGCTCATCCTGAGCGGGCGCATGCAACTGGTTCACCGCAAATTTACTCTTGTGGGAGGGGAAATAAGAACGACCCGTTTTTAGCTCGCCGGAACTAAAGGGTTGGGCTTCCAAAAGTGACCTATTTTCCAGCGAGGAAATGATCCCGTCATACTCAAACGGGGTCACATCCCCACTTTTCACTGAGCCTAATATCGGAGGAGGCCCTTCACTATTGATTAGTGGGGAACAGGGGACCACTGTGCACATGAGGGAAACCAAGTAGAAAAACATGTTGAATTTGTTGGAGGATAATTTGGCTAGCTGGACAAAAGAAATTTTCTTCATATGAATTATTTTTTGAAAAATTTTACCCGGTACAAGGACACCGAATTTCGTTAGAGGGGACTTTAAATAAATTTTATAGAAACTTTGTCGGTTTGATTTAATTTGATTAGGTAGACTTTTGTGTACTAGCTGGAGCTCATCCAGGAACACACTGCTCATATCATTTTGGTTTTAATTGCAAATTTATAGGAGTCATGAGGCGTCTCTTCTCACATCCAGTCCTAGTTCTGATGCGGCTGTTGTGTCATTATTGAGTTATTGGCTGGAAAATAGGTATGAATTTAGAGTGTAAGCTTGTGCCTTGCGTGTGGTACAAAGACTCGGTCATCTTTAACATCATCTACATCATCATCATCGTCATCATCATCATCGGCTCCTGTTTGTTCACAGGGTTTTGGAATCCCAATCCCACATTATAGACCAGTGCTGAGCATTGCCATGATAGAATGATTACGTTATGATTATGGTTAGACTCTTCTTGCTTCATCTCATCATATTGCAAATGCATATCCCAGATTGTTGATATTTGTGGTGTGTGTAAAGTAAAACAGCTCAAATTCTAAGTTTGTGATTGGCTTGGTGGTGAATAAAAAGCTGTGGCCAGTAGCCGTATACGGCAGTTGTGGCCTACGCTTGAAATGTTAACCCTTTTATATGTATTCTTGGGCAGGATCATGTAACATTTAATTTGGTTGTTGAATCAAAATTTAGCAAACTTAAGTTAAAGCTGTTGTCTCAGCCAGCCCCAATCTAGTCCATCCGATGAATCAGGCTCCGGAACAAGGCATATCGTATCATGAGACTATTCAAGCATCACGAATTTCGACTTCCAGGAAAGGAAGCCAAGTTAAATATTTCTGCGAAATGCTTTCCGTTTCAATTTAGTTGAAGATGAACAAGCTGGTTAGACATATTTAGCAGACTACTTAGCAGACATTTATAATTAATTAGATGCATATGAAATAGTGCCTTACTTCTTACACTCGTATTTGTATTGCGGTGAAATGGTCAAAAGTCCATAGGTCCATACTCGATAGTTTATAGAATGCAGGATGGAAAAACTACCAAATTTCATCAGTCTAAAGCACGTGCAGACTTTGGTTGGGCAAAACTTTTAGCTCAACTTATGTCAACTCAATGTAATAATTTAATAATGAATTTATAATGTAATGTCGTGTATTGACAAGGTGCTATAATTTGTGACAATAAATGAGCTTGTCATATGTCCTATGAATAAGACTTGCTTATAGAATCGAGAATCAAAGATGATCAAAGCAAGATCCGATGGTGATGATGATGTTTTGTACACGTGCAGTTTTGTTACTGTTACCGGCTTTCTATCATCTATAGCTTGTTCATGTCATCTCACGCAAAATATCCTTAGGCAATCAGAATCAGAATTCAGATTGAATTATGTTCAGTATGAATATGAATCAGGAATGATGAGTTTAAAAAGGCAATATTACATTTGTACTATATTTATATCTAATATACGAGCGATAAGCTGTAGATAAGCTATATTTACCTATAGACAGCAAACAGAAATGGTTACAGTTACTGTTATTACTTACTGTAACAAATCATCTTAGGCATCTGAACGTAGGCCGTACTAGCGATGGAACCTCCACGTGCCTTGTACCCTCCTGTGTTTTAAAATAGAAAGATGAGCAGTTGGTGTTTTAATCTTAAGTAACCCGTTGACCGTTGAAATCGATTTGAATTCAGTTTCATCTGCAGCTCTTTGTTTAGGAAAAGGACGGTTAAATGAGTACATGTCAAATTACCATTTCTTCATTCAATTCATACACTATGTGCCATGAGGATATTATTTTAGACGCTTTTATTTTGGGCTTGTGAAAGTGCATGCACTGGGTTCGGGGTTCATTCATGATGTAAGCATGATCATTTATGTACCCACCTAAAAACCTAAATCATGACAAGCAACGGATACACTGTTACTCTGGTGGATGATACACCTGTCCGCTCCTCCACGTGCAAGAGAAGGGTTGCACGCGAGGAACCCTTAGAGCCTCCATTTCTGTTCATCCAATCCAAATCATCCCAAAATCCCAAACTGAAACTTTCTCATATCGTATAAATACTTGTTGAAAAATTGTATTGCATTCACATCATCATGCAGAGATGATGGAATTGACAATCACATCTTTCGAAAAAAATAGGACGGGTAACATTGTGCTCACAAAAGGGATGAAGGCTAGAATGAGCTTATAGGGCGCGGTGTAGTGGAAAGGAAAAGGAGGGTGAAAAATGATCATGAGAAGGGACAATTCATATGCAAATAAATATCTCTGCACAATACCGAACCTTTTTCATAATGATAATGATGGATGAATGATGTAACGAAATGATATCACGTAAGTGAGTATAATGATTTCAAGGTGGATGTGGATGTGGATGAATAAAAAAGGGTCCAAAGTTCAATTCTGGATGAAAGTCCCCGGATAAAAAAAATGAATTCACCCAGGATTCTAGAAACTTTCTGAATAAAATTTACAATCCATGAAACATCCCCTCATCATCCTCAGCTTCATCCCATTCCTAAACGTTTTCCCTCTGGATTTTTTTATGGAAAAATTAGGGGAAATGCGTATATATAGATAGGGTGAGACGAGTGAGTGCAGCCTCTGTAGAATGGTTTTATTTTTATATTTTTATTGTTTCGCCCTTCCACGTGTCGTCGACTAGGTTAGGGAACGCGTGTGGACCGGGTTGAGCTAATCACCATCATCTCCCATTTCCCATTATATAAAGCTACGAGATGGGAATCAATCCCGCTCTCTGGACTGGGACTCTGCATGAAAATTCACTTTCTGATAAATGAAATGAAACTAGATCCATTACGTGAGAAGCAAAGTTATAAAATACAACTTTTTTTCTACTGAAGGATTCCCACTTTCGACCGATAATTTGCCATATAAAACTTTTGTTCAGGGAGATAACCTTACTTGAAAAATGTACTTTCTACGAGTTCGGTGAAAGCGTACTGAGTACACTGGATACGGGCTGAAAGGACATACTAAATTGCCACACGTGTAACAAAATGATGGCAAAAATATTCCATGAGGATAATGACATGACATGATTATGATTGATGTCCCACAAGCTATATAATTTTATGAACCAGTTGCATTCATTTTTAGGCCTTGTTTTCCATGTAATTAAAATTATGTATTGTTAAAAATAGCGAGAAAAAATGTACTTGTTCAACAATTGGAAGGTTATTTGGTAGAATTCTGCAAAACTATTTTTTATTGGTTTAATTTCATTCATTTTGAAAAACTAGTTTTTATAACCAAATGTACAAATAATGGCAAGGTCAGATTGGGAGCATCAGGAAAATCAAAGGTTTTTATCTGAACTGCATAAATAGGATTTCCCAAGCTATTAGTCATTATAGTTCGTTGAGTTCGTTAGTTATCTGGGGCTATTTGCAACCAATACAAACTTAATCCTTAAATGATGAGATGGGCTCAATAATCTTAATGAAATGGTTGGGGATACTACAATGAATCGAGCGGATTTTGGCATCAATCAGTTCAAAGACCTGGGGCTGGGAAACGTACGTCATGTCATTGCAAAACGAAGGCAGACTAGAATTGTAAGTGAATGTTAAATAACTAACCATCGAAATGGGGAAGCGAACCCATAAAATTCGAGTTATAAACAGCAAAGATAATAGCTTAATTAATTATCAAAACAAGTGCAAATTAAGTCGAACTTTCTTCCTTTGTTTTTGTCAATTACGATAATTTAAAGCAAATCATATTTCTCTTGCCTCGTGTTTAAAGTAATTTGATGTAAGGTGATAAATATTTAACAAGTACTCGTACAAATGGCTAAATTATTTTCTAGGATGTGTACTCTGAGTATTGACTATTAGAGTAATCATAGTTTTCATAATAAATTACCACATTTCGTACCCGCTAATTTCTTACACGAGTGCTATTAATTTGACCTTCTCAAAAACTGGATTTTGCAGTTCCGAAAAAAATAAATGCAATGACCGATGCGATGGACTTGAAGACTTCAGTTAGCAACAAACACTGCGGTTAATCTGCCATTTCATAATGCTTCTCACGGGCATGTTCCCAATCCCAACCCAATCGACTGTTTTATCATCCTCCTCAGTTCAATCAGTACAGCAATGAGAATCAACATCGGAATCTCTTTACCAACTCATGAAAGTATGGCTAAAAAGTGAATGCATAAAAAATTGCACGTGAAGCGAGGTTCAAAATGGTACTGAAGCTTAATTCATAGAATCTTTTATATATACCTTAAACCGATATATATTTCATATCAGTTTACATTTCATTTTGACCAATAATGCAATCGGATGATAATGCCACAAGGCAAGACATAAAATGAAAATGTTTTGATGTACACATCTAACCTATTGCCAATATATCAACAGCAAACAACAAGTGCCACCAAAATATAGAATTGTCTTTCCTTTTGAACTTACTCAACCTTTAGCAGTCTCTACTATCATACTTAACATTGCATGATAACCACAAATTGAGGAAAAATAAGTCTATCCCCAGAGGTTCAATCCGCCAACTGCTTACTAAATGAGACCTATTATATCCCCTATGCTTTGCAACTATAGTTAGTTGTACAGTGTAACGGCCATCATCATCATCACAGTAATCAGTCAATCAGTGTACACAATTATTTTCACACAGGTCTAGAAAAAGTATGCCTAGGTATGTTCATGAATGATGAAATGGCCATTGTGCTTTGGCTTCGTAAATATTGACAAGAATATTGGACTCGGCATGCCACGTGGAGGTGGAACAAAAGTTTTTTTCTTGGCTGGAGCTTGACTTAATTATATGAGGAAAAACAAACATGTTATTCCGTTTTCTTTGTTTCTTCTGCTGAAATTGAAATAATTGAATAGGCTATAGGTATAGTCAATCAAGTCAAATCGCTGCAAAAATAACCTCCAAACAATATTTTCCATATTGAATAAAATTATAGAAATATGATGCCTGCAATCAATCACTAGATATTGCTAGTGAAAGCATAGACATAGACATGGATTCAGAAATTGCTGAATTTCAATCAGGAAGAGTTTATTCATAATATGCTTGTTCATGATCATATCATGGCCCTTTTTAGAGAAATCTGTCTGGTCTTCTGACAATCTCCTGAGCACCTAGCAGCAGCGGCTATAGAATATAGACAAGTGTTTTGCTAAAACTAGATAAGCATACCCAAGCATAAAATATATATTTGAGTGTCAATGTCATGGCCAGTGTGTATGGTATCGTATCAGTGTAGTTAGCAGTTAGCGACAAGGGCACGCATTGTACACCGATGAATGCAAAGTGGTAATGGTAATATTCCAAATTGCAGATGTCAAGATATAGCTGCGTAGAAGAATGTTGTTGGGGGCAGATTTAGCAATTTATAAAAAAGACTTGAGATCCAATCCAGAATCCAGCTCTACCGCCAACCGCTCTAAAATTGGCTTTGAAGAGAAGAGAGATATCTTACGAATCTTTAATGACTTATGACATTTCATTGCAACACGGTAGAATAAAATATAAAGAAGCACATGTCAAGTCTACGGCCACATAGTCTATGAGACCGTCTATAAAACCAGTTGGTCCTGCTGCATTTGAGAGTTAGTGAATGTCAATGCCATTGCCATTGTCATTGCCAGTGGAGTGTTCCACGTATGGTAAATTAATTTGGCAATTAAATGGCTATATAGTTATATAAAATGATGCTGATAATGATGATGTATCCTAAAAGTTTACTGGGAAGATGTATTTATATCTCGATCTCATTCTTATGCGTGAAT
Source organism: Pseudosinella alba (assembly GCA_034700485.1). Classification (NCBI taxonomy): domain Eukaryota; kingdom Metazoa; phylum Arthropoda; class Collembola; order Entomobryomorpha; family Entomobryidae; genus Pseudosinella; species Pseudosinella alba. The sequence goes on from JAQIXQ010000012.1 coordinate 43,163, forward strand.
GGAGTAGACAAACGTATCAATGTACTTGGCTACATGTATACCTGGTTGACCCTCGTGAGTCTGTTACAAGTCAACCCAGCTCAGAGACCAGCACGTGGATGAAATGATATGATCAATCAATTCAAGACACTTCAGTCATGAGAGAATTTTTCTCTCATGTCTGGTTTTAGAAGATGTATTGTAGTTGTAGGCAGAAACAGCGGATACAATTAAATGCTGCTTATGAAATGAACATGGCATGATTTCTGATTTCACTGGAATTGATTTTTAAAATATTAGGACAAATTGAGTTGAATTGAATTCTTGGGAAATAATTAAGACTTGATAAGCCTTAAAACTAAAATCAATTAACTTACTAGCGTATACGTATACATATGTATGATTTACATAAATTTTAAATTGGAAATTATGAGCAATCGGGAGTTCCAAGAAGTTCTGGTGAAGACAATTAAATTAGTCGGGCCATCGGCCATCCTTGGGTTTTCATTAAGGATTACAGCTCTGCAATGGAGTTTGATTTGAAATAGTAAATAGTGCAACGGATTAAAATAGAGGAAGGCATAATTAGCAGTCGACGTGTCATGTCATAATCTCAATAAATTAAATGACATAATATTATATTTAGTCCCGGTACTCACTAGCAAAGAGATTGACAAGGATTAATTCGACACTTGAAAAGTTTCGGCTTACGGACGTTGAGAGTGGATGGGTCAAGCATAGTCAATAAAGCCCAGATACCAGGCACCCACGCATTTAATTTATTGTTAATTAAACCTTTTCTATGGGTCAATCAACAAGAATGAGAATCTGCTCTGCTGGAATATGAAACGCTACGCTTCTGCCTAACTGCATTTCAGAAAGACACAAATTAAAGTTTGCAGCAATGTGCTAATCAGTATTGTAGAATCTAAACTATGGTTTTTGATTTGTGTGGTTGATTGAGTGTGGTTTTAGATGCGTTTGATTTGCCATAGTCTATGACAAATCAAACGCATCTAAAACCACACCTCCATAAATAAATATTGACAAGGAAAATGTGAAAAAAAACAAAGTCAATTTTCCTTATATAAATATATATAATTTAATTATCTATACATCAATAGTTCTAAGTGTTCAGCGATTAGAGCACCATTTTACTATGATGGAGGTCTAATGTTCAGCGCAATATACAGAATACTTTTTAAAGCTTTCACCAGCAATATCATCATCGTCATCATATCATGCATAATACAAATTGTAACGAAATCATTTATCTACAGACCAGCAAAATGTTATGTTATCTACTTTATTTAAAAGCTCGTAATTATGCTCTCAAAATTAAATATAGATATTTAAACTCTTACATAAGTACAGATTTCATAATTACTGGTAGGATAATGGTGAGTAATCATAATTTTCTTCCTACCCTTCTTCATCCCTTTGCTTTGCACGTGGCTTGAGCGGAATTTCCACTCACCCCCTTTCCCTTGCATTTGTCCGTGGACAGCATATCTCATCTTTCAACCCTGTACCTTGATACAAAGTCTGTCAAAATGAAAGTATGAAAGTAGGTCACACGAGTTGGTCCAGACAGGCGTTTCTCCCTCACTGGATGACTCTGACTCTTTGACTCCAAATGCATTTCATAACTATGTATCAATATCATATCATCATATCATATCATAATCCTTATTCTTATAGCCTTCTGCTGGAAGAAGAAACTGGAATTCTTGAATGAAGATTTTTGTAGAAGGTCAGACGTGCACATGTGCCAGCAAGGACCGCTTCCAGCGTTTTGCCTCAGGACTATTTTTTTACGCTGAATTACATGCCTTTATTACACTGGGTAACTGCATCTTTAATATACCTCTTTCAAATGCAAACCCTTCCAAATCGACTCCTCTTCCTTCCTTGTGCATACTATTTTGGCTGACTGTTTATAAAATGTGACCAGTGCCTTCAGGCATTTTGTGCCAGACATACAAAAAAGTTCACTCCTCCATCATTATCCAGCAGCCCTTATATGAAGATCCATGAGTCATATCATTTCATGAGTCCCCTTGAATGAAAGAAAACCGTTACAATTTGGGGCATTCTGAGAATCTAACTAATTTTTATATGCAACCAGCAACTCATTAAACATCATTTATTTGTAGGAAGACGTATTTAACTAATTTAACTAATAAAATGCATTTCCGCTTCAAAAACTAAATGTCTCACACATAAATGCAACTTAAATTTAAGCATGATTAATGATTAATTTTTAATTAGTCATTCCAGTATGAAATGAAAACTACATGAGCTTTTACAAGAACCAACAACAGAAAAGGTGCATTTACAAAATAGTAACATGAATGCATTCACTTCTTAACATGAAAGCGTTTGAGACGAGTGCTTTTAACACCCTAAAGCCAACCAAAACAACAACACCGAGATCTCTGAATGCACAGCAGTACTAATGCTGGATCTCATCTATCTGTCAAAGCTCAGGAGGAGTGTTCTATTTCTATCTAAATTGTAAACAAACCCAACCAGGGAAAGAAAGTCATCTGACCAGGGTGCACTTACATAATTTGCCATAATTTTAAAGTTAACTGCGCCTTTAAATTAGTTTTACAGTTAATTTACACATAGTTAGGTAATTGGGTCGGTTTGGTAATGTAATGGCCTGAGAGAAAATTCCGGCAGCCTGTCAGAAGTGAACTAACTTGGTACATCGTTTGATTTAGTAGTTTAAGCAGTGACAGTGACTCATTCACTCATTCATCATTTGAATGAGCTTTGATAGTAAACTTATAATTAGAGTGTAATGGTTAACAGAACAGTTAGGTAAATTAGGATTAATTGGATTTCGCGTAACCTTATTACAAAGTGCTTGTCCATTGATCTAGTTGGAATCAAGATGTATAAGTGGTAAGTTAAATGGGAGGAGAAATAATAGTGGATTTTAATGTGATGCTCTGCTAAACTGGCTATTTAAAAATAATAATATGATCTCTATTACAGGTCAACGGATGTGACCGTCTTTCAAAGGAAGCTGAAGTCCAAAGCTCCCTTTCAATGGGAAAGGGCTGCAAGTCACCCGCTGGAGAAACCGTCCAGCAAGCTGGTAAGAAAACTCGTCATTTGTCAGATCACTTATTGTTCATACTTAATTAAAATTACGATGATGCCAGTTCGAATCATATTGAACCCTTAACATTAATAAAAATGACTTATTGCCTTCTTTGTTCTTCCTTAGATTTCAATTAAACATGACCCCTTGGATGGCATCGATCCCCTGAGTATAAATGAGCTGGACCCTTTGACAAGGATGGCTCTGGAGCTGGATCCATTTCCAAGAGCGGGTGCCAGAGCGTTGAGGGATACCTTTGAGCCTTGGAATGTCAAGAAGAACTCCATCCTCCGGAAGTTTACCACCCAAGAAAAGATGTCCATTACCACTTCAGTGTATTCAACGGAACATGGTAATTATATATTCTGACCCACCCAAAAGCATAGATATTTATTTGAATTAATCACCGATATAAATCCTATGTTTCATGGTTTTGCAGAGGTTCGAGGGGTGAGTGAAAAGGTGCTCCACAGATTAGAGCAATTGGATTTGGATTGCGGCTCAAAGCAAACGTTTGGTGGCCTGACGCAGGAAGAATACACCCATAAGGTAACTTGTCTGATATAACAATATATTTTGGGTCGGATTTACCTATTAGATTATTCAGATTACTAACTTTGTAATTTTTTTTTATTTATTTGTAATAATTGATAGATAAATCAACTGGATCAGCAACTTACTCAAGCCTGGAATTCAGACCTGCGAGTTAATGCCTTAAAAATTTCCATTCAAGTGTGTATTTCACATTATCTAATGAAATATTGTATGACTATTGACTAGATGATTATCAAGAGGTATTACTTAATATTCTAAATTCTAATCGATTTGTTTTAGTGCTGCAAGCTGCTTGGGGACACCTCCGTAATTTCCTTCTATCCAAGTAAATTCGTAATAATCACAGACATTCTAGAAAAATTCGGGGAAATGGTCTACAGCAGACTACGGGGGAAGCAGAGGTACGTATCTTACAGACAACTAGCTGCCCCATCAAAATATGTATATGTATATTAGAATTTAGTACTAAATGTTTTTGTTTCATTTATAGTGATATACTGCCACCTGAAGTTGCAAAGGAGACTTGTAAAAATTGGTTTTACAAGGTTGGGTCCATCCGAGAACTTTTGCCGAGACTAGCAATAGAATTGGCCATTCTGAAGTCATACTCCTTCATTGTTCCAAAGTAAATTGACCGTGCTATTCATATGAGTATATCAATCCGTTTGAATGATTTAATTTAAGATTCACTTAATATGATTGTGATCTTTCTTGATTTTAGTCCGGAATATAGCAAGATACTTATTCGCTTACTGAACAGTGCATGGGGAATTGGAGATCCTGTGGTTGCCATTTATCTCAGGTAAAGTGCTAATAGTGCAATTCATATTATTAATGGAAATGCTAATTACATTTACGCAAAACAAATTACCTTATCATTCACGTTGTCTTGCTGTATTGTAGGTGCTACCTCTGCAGAGTTGCAATGGATCTTGTTCCGGACGACAAGGAATTGTATATGAAATGCTTTCAGGATTTATTATTACTTCATGACCAGGCAAGCTATCACGATAAGACGATTTTGTTTTTACGATAATGTTTCTTTCTTGCATTTGATATAATTGAAACGTTTCCAATATAACTTTAATTGCAAAAGGTACTGGACAACTTCCGTAACTCCCCATTACTGGTAGCGGCTAAAGTGACAATGGAAACTTACATGAGTGTACTTTCTCCTGCTGTTGACTGGATACTTCAGTGCTTGGTCCATCGTGGCGAACATTTAAATTATACAATGCAACTAGTATCAAACGTTCCACCATTGTAAGCTATTTCCATTTAAATTCATCATACATCATTATTATTCATTATCATAAGGAAACAAGAATTTTAAAATTAAGTGAGCATATATTATGATTTTTCAGTTGGAAATCTGTCTTAACTAGTTCGGTTTTGAATACATTCCCCCCTTCGTTTATCGGGGACGAATGTGTAAATGTAATTGACATGTGTATGAGCTTAGAAACTAATATTGGGGAGATTTTGAAAAGCCTTGGACAATGCCTGTCCCTCGTAGAATTGCAAGCTAGTCAAGCCAGAGATGTTTGGACTAAAGTATGGCCACAAATTAAGAAGATTCAAAATCGAGACGCCTATTTAAATTGCTGCCAAGTTTGGGTTGAATTTATAGTGAAATTTTTTGGGGTACTTAAATATTTTTCATACAACGAACTATTTTCATTAAATGATGTAACCTGAATGCTACAAGGTAATTTGGTTCTTTACAGACCGACAAAATAGGACAGTTTCTGGACGACGTTTTGTCACGTGTTTCATTTAGAAATGCTGAGCAATACTACCCACGTTTGTCGGCTATCATAGAAAAACTAACCACATTTTCCAAAGACATAAAGGAATTACTGAAACTGGTCAGTAAATATTTTAGAAAATTTTATTATTCAAATATCAGCATCATTGGAATAAATTAATTTTGTAAAATTTTTGCCTTGTATTATAGAACAAGTTTATCAAGATCGTAAGCATGTTGAATGTGGAAGCAGCCAAAAACGTGATGACGGCATATACCTCAAGACATTCCGAACCATTATCCGACAATATAATTATCAACACATTGATGCACATTGCCTCAATTCTTCATGACTCTGTGGAGTACGTGATAGCAAAGCAATTTTTTTACCATTTTATCTGTATTGTGAAGTAAATTCAAAAATTTTAACGGTTCATTTTTTACTTCCAGTGCACTGACTCCAGTAGACGAAGTCAAACAAATTGGCCATCTTATTAATACTTTCATACAAAGAGTGAACTATGGAAGAGATTTTGAAAAACAACTGCAATTTTATGATGAGGCAAGAGGAACTTTTATGAACATTGATGCAATTTTGGTCCAGTTGGTTCAGGTAATTTAAACCATATTTCACATCGACCGATTTGCTAGATTCGTCAAATAAGTCAATTAACCGTTCTGTAACCGTCTGTGTATATTTTCAGTGTGTATGTCGACTCGGAATGCAAGTTGGAAGCATAGTTGAAGGGCATCATACAAAGCGAACACGCGGATTCCTTTCTGCCTGTATTGCCTACGCATTTATTACGATACCATCCTTAGATAGCAGCTATACACAACTCCAACTTTATATGTTAACGGCTCAAATCGCGTATGCTAATCAATGTGTCAGTCAAGGTAAGATGCTTTTAAATTTCGTTCAGTATTCTATGTCCGTCTAACTATGAGGTCATGATTTTCACTTAATAATTTGCGATTTATAGGGGATGCCTGCATAAAAGCTGCAATAACATTACTCAGTGAAGAAATGGAAGAACTGGAAGTTGGGGAACCTATCGTGATTGAATATGTTAGCAATCTAGTAAGCGTTGCCATCATTTATGCAAAACAATAGTTAGAATGTTTGTGCTGGGAATCTCCGATTATGACTGTCCAATTTACTAACTCTATTCCAGCTAAGTACATTATTAGCTGTACCCGATCATCCGAAAGAATCCATGCTGTATTTACTGAAAGCGCTGATGACTATCCGGTGGCCTTCGCCAATTCTGTCATTGAGATTTCTTTCCTTACTTGGAGCTTACGCTCAAGGCGAATACCCGTACCAGTTCACTGGAGGTATGACCAACAATTAAAGTAAATTAATGATTCCCTTGTAGATACTTCCAATCACAATTATTGCTAACATTATATTTTGCCTTTCATGAAGTCGACAATAACAACAGTTTATACGGCGGTGCCAAGCCATTCATCGTCGAAATAGACTCGTTAGCAGCAACAATACTGAATGACCTACTTACTAAAATAAAAGCTTACGGTGATCAGAGTCAATTAAAGAAGCAGGTTCGCTAACATTTGAAAATTTAATTGCTCACCAGTCACGCATTTACTTTTTATGTATTATGTACTACTTAACTAGTTTGAATTAATGTTATGTTTTTTTTCGAATTCTACAGGGAAGGCTAAGTTTGGAACTATTTTCGGAAATTGTAAACTGGGGCGACCTACATGACATGGGGAATCTTGTCGTGAACTTGTGGAAATATTCCTGCAAAAATTTAGATCCAAAACTAGCCTCGAGAACGCTCGAATGTATGAGGACCAGAGCTATAACTTATCCACAATTTGAGCTATTGGTAGCCAACATGTCATTGGCATAATGCAAAAATTAAGACAATTACATTTATTATATTTTTTGATTAATTCATTTTAGCTGTTCTTGTTTTTATTCAACTTTCAAGATCCGTGCGAGAATGTTTTTGTTTAAATGTTATTTTGTTGTGCATTTATATTCAATTTTTTTAATATTTCAGAAATTGCATTTTGAATAACTCGAGAATAAAAATAGTCAACGTTATTTTCGAGACCAAAAGTAATATCATAATGCGATCTAAAGACAATAAACTTAACAGAACTATTTTTCTCGTTTTATAGGATATAGTTAATATTTCTTACATTCTAGTAACTATAAAGTACATTCAGCACAGTAGTACATCCACAGATACATTACATAAATACTGACAAGCAAAGTTGACAGTATTAACACTTCTTCAAAGAACAAAGTGTGATCAGGTAAATGTAAATATACTTATTATTAGTTAGTTATGTAGATTACAGTTTATTTAGTTTAGATTCCATACTTATTCTTATCCTACCAGCTCCACAGTATCTAAGCTAAGAGTGGTAAAGTCATTGTACGATACTGCGATGCAATAATGATCGAACAATTGCTTTAGTAGTTCATGTTCATCTAACATTTCAATTGATTCTACACGCTCGATTTCTTTCATTGGGATTGACGCGTATACTTCGTTCATAGTCCACGCTTTGACTCCGGACCATCCAGTTTCCAGGAACCTAAATATAAATTCATAAGTGTTAAGACGTTAAGAGTAAATCAGAGACGAGAACATTAACAAAATGTGCATAAATTACTAACCGATTTTTCTGAGTAGCGAGATCTTTGCAATATTCTACTCCTGCCAATCTACATCCACGCATCGTTAAGTTGTTAAGCATTACTTCGGCAAACCTATCCGTCATATTAACCTGCAAATCACACCAAAATTAAAAATATTCCTCTTCGAACAAATTGGACACTGGATGGACAAGAAATGGACATGACAAGTCGATCGCCCATCTTACCTGTTCGTAATTAATAAACAAGGAAGTTCTAAAGTGCTCGCTAATCCATTTGAGTAACGCCGAAGAGGACTTCGTATCCATATAGACTAGTACACACTCTGACAAGAATATCGTGGGAAGGTCGAACTTGATACCGCAGTTGGCAAGCTTGGATCCAAACTAGAAACAAATATAATCACAAAAATATGATGTAAAATAATCAATAGATCATTTCCGGCTAACATCGATGAAAACGCATTCAGTTCAGTCAACTAAATTCTGCTTACCTGATTAGTGTCTCTTAAATCTGTTCCAATTATGTGATAATCGAATGCATTTAGTTCAAATTTACTGATACTGATTTCCCCATCTACAGAAAAAATAAAACATCGTCCCCAATTAAAATTCAAAACCTTCCAAAGTTAAGACATGGTCAATTAGAAGTAAAATGCGTGTCATTCATCCCTCATAAACTTACCATCATTATTCAATGTCGCTAGCAGGGCCTTGTTATTCTTAATATAATGGACTTTCCGCATTGTTGTGGATGGGAAGTCCACATCAACAAATGAGGATATTCTTATTTTACTCCAGCGCTCCCGAATGTTCCTGTCATTTTTGAGACGCCAGTACAGCGTGTCGAATCCACAGCCCAAATTAATAATTTGGACCTCGGTCTCGCACACGGAATTACTTCGGCTCCTGTTCCCTTCACCCTTGGGGATATACACCTGGAAATTGATAAAAAAGACAATTGCAAAGTTACTACTATTTAACTACCAATTTCGTACATTTTTTACATTTAATATAATCTTAATCTTACTACGTCCGAAGTGGCAATCTGCTCCAATGTCTTGAGTATCAACTTATAAATCCCGAAGGTCCTCGCAAAGTAGCCCCGGTTGATCTCCGGCGCCTTCCTCACAATAGGCCCCCTCATGAAGTACTGCAAAAAGGGGTCATTCCAGTAGCCCAGGTGGACAGCCGACCTCTTGCACACGGAGGCATCATCATTCGTGGCCTGAACGGCTTCATCCCCCTCCCCCTCCGTCCCCACCATGGAGGCCGCCGCCCCAGTGATCAAGCAAATCCCTGAGGTGGAGGAGGACGGGGTCAGAGGATGGGGAAACGTATGCTGGGCAGAGGGAGTTGGAGGGGAGGGCGTGTCCGGGGGTGGCATCCGCTCTGAAGGGGTTGTTGGTTGAGACATTATTTGGGGGGCGGGTATCTTAATTAGAGCTTTTTTCCAGTTCAGTCAGGTAACAACAAATTAATTGATAATAATCTTAATTAAATTATCACTCATCATTAGCAAATACTGGCACAACGAATATGTTGCTTTCGACAACTTTCACCTGTCCCAAAGTCCAACAATAGCCATATCAGTTTAATAGAGCTGTTAACTTTAACCTTGGCCGATGTTGACTTTAATTCTATACACCTTTTAGTTTTACAACTCAACTTTCACCACTTTAGAGCCACTTCAAGTTCAAGTGTCAAAACGCCCAAGAAGGAAGGAACAGCAGCTTCGATCAATTTACTCAAGAATAACAAGGTTTCCACCATGAACACATCTAATTCAGCTCAGCTTGCTTGCAAACTGCAAAACTTTCACCAACGCTGGTTAAACAGCACATATTTCTGGACAATTAGATTAATGCATTTCACATTCTGAACAAAAGCAAGTATACTTTGCAAACAAACCACCAATGCAATGTGAATAATGCGATATGCGATGCTTTTACTTGTTTTTTTTTGGCTCTCCTTCTTCAATAAATCAATTTTTAATCAATCAATCAACCACCGCGAACAACACCGACCAAACATCCCATGTAAATAAGTCATTTTTTTGCACAAAAACCCGCAACATTTATAAATTGGCCAGAAGAACAATGTTTGCATCCTTCATTCATGATCCATTATATAGGGCCGGGCTTTTAACCTTCGGATTTGTTCAATTCAATCAGAATTAGACCAGACCACGAGCACACACAACGAAATACAATTTTATTAGATTGTTCGTTAAAACACGTTTCGTTTACCGATATAAATGTTTTAGACTGCTTCTGGTTATCAATAATTTTCATCGGCTCATCATGATTCATTCAACAACTCCGAAATACCGAATGTACCGATTTCCAATGTTTTTTTTGCGGAAACAATTTTAGCACACTTCCAGTAGATTAAATATAGGTTAAGTGAGCACGTTTTGTTCTGTGCGGTAATCTTTCACCACCTTCACCTTAACTTGTTCTCTTTCATATCATACTTTGGGAAACGGTAAAAATCTCCTTATCGATCCGTTCGGTTCCCTCCCGTCTCCCCCAATTTACTCTGACCAAGACCATAACCTTTCCCCTTCATCCCAAATTCGCAAAAATCCCACATCCCACCCCATTCATGGATATGATCATGATCATCAATGACAAAAGGTCTGTTCTTTTTTTTTGCAATATTAGTGCAAATTGGAACTCTGTTCCAGGAGAAAAAAAATTTCTTCAAAGGACTTTCAATCCCCAATCGAAATTGAATCGACCCCGATGTCCGATCATCTATAGGTATATCACATTAATAAGAGGAGGATGATGAAGATCAGATCAGATCACACATTTTTCTGAAGAATTTCTCCCTTTCTCTCTCTCTTTTCGTAGTTAACACATAAATCAAGGGGAAATACCTGCTGGATTTTTATGTATATTCATTTCATATATCGAAGAGCATGCCATGCCATGTTCATCTTCATTTCACCTTCCAAAAACTCTCGGCTCTAACAATTCACATCTAAATTCTCATCGACTTGCCCACATTTTTACTATGCAAGCATGTATGAATGCATCTACAAATTATTGTACATTTCTAATATAAGTGGCTCCACTCCACACATCAGTTCACATCATCACATTGAGAATTGAGAACTGCACTGAAAAAAGTAAAGTTTTTTTTTCGGCAAGATTGAGAGAATTTTTTTTCTTCTAAGATGAGATGAGACATTTAAAAAAGAATATCGCTGACTATGTGAAATAAGCCATGTATATGTTCATTTAAGATAAGATCCTCCTGTAAGAAAAACAGGAATTGAGATTCTTGGTCAATTTTTCCCAATCTCATCCATCCCCATCCATTCCAGAGAGAAATGGAATGAAATGAAAGGATATATCTGACTGAGAGAGAGAGGAAGGAATGTAATATTAAAGAAAGTTTTTTTTTACCTAAGTATGAAAGTTTATGCACTATTCATGTATTAACGTAAAGTAGATATATTTGGGGTACTATAAAAAAAATAGTAGATAAGGAAATACACGATCTGCTATCACTCTCTCTCTGTCCATGTAGTATTTCTCGACTATCTCGACTATTGACGACTATAATTCCATTCCAAAACTATGACTATGACTATATTTATATAATTATGTCTATATGTGACATGCCTAGTTTGAGTAGTTTTTCTGTAGTAAAAGTTAGGCTGAGTTTTTAGAGTGGATGTAAGTATGATGAAATGATGATGATGGGAGTCATATTGATATAAGAAGAAAGTCAACAAATATTAAACATGCAGATACTTAGCATTAGCCCCTCTCTTTCTGTAATAATATTGTGGGTTGTGTGGATTGGAACATTCGTCCAAAAAAACTTTCTATAAGTTTATGAGTTTATGACTATGACTATGTCTATATGACATGACCAACTTTTTTTATAGACTAGTAGACCAGGAGTCTAGGATAGTCGATAACCATATTTCAGTTTTGAAATAGAGGTGTAGTTTAGACTTTGGGTTAGACATGCAGATGCAGACATGTGTATCTACAATTTTATTTTTTTATATTGGCCATGCCATGCATGTGGCTGGGCTTTGGATTTTGGCTTGTCGTATGGCTCTTGTTAGAAATGTTTAGATTTTTTTTTGCATTAAACAACACACCTACCTACACAAGCCTACAACAATCTACTACTCCTCTTAAGGATCTATGATATATGATATGGGTGGTACTTGGTACTTTAAGTTTGCAATAGTAATGTAATAATCATGCAATATGTAACTTTCTACCTTTTCAGCCTTAAGATATGTGCTATATGACTTGGGGGAGATAAATATGGGTTAGATATGTTGCATTGCATCTTTCTTGCATTATTCCAAGCTATTTCCCTTCCACTCATGCCATCATGCCATGCCAATCTCATTGAATTTTGCGGCGGAAGGGAAATAAGAGCAAGATCATCCATCCGATTTCCGAATTCCATTTGCCATATCCGCAACATCCCCCTCCACACCGAAATTTTCTGCAATATAGATAGATATATGGAGTTGGAGGGAATGTTGGAAATGTTGGGAATAGCATTTATATCTATATCTATATGGCCTATGACTATGACTGGAAGTTTCTTTCCTTCCATTTAGTACAGTTGACTTTTCCCTATTTTAGGTTGCGTCATGTTGATGATGATGACATTGTTACGCCTTTCCCTTATCTCTCAATCCATGTGTATTTATTGGGGGAAAGTTATGCATGCTTGGCTTGCTAAGTAGTTTGTACTTTGTGGGGTCTGGGGTCCGGGGTGGTAGTGGTTGGTTGGTAATGGTTATGTAGAGAGAAGGTAAGGCTTCCGGTTCCGATCAGATTCGGTTCATTTCATTTCAATGTTCTCGAATGGAATTCAATGTTTGTTTGTAGATACTTTACAGAGATATGCATGCATTATATGGACAGGGGAGATCAGAGAAAGCGATTCTTAAAGAACATTGTGAATTTTGCATTTCTATGTTTATTTCACTTTTTTGGGATGCGAATTAATGAGACTAGTAATACCGACAAGGATGCTATCAATGATATTATGAAAATGTTAGATATTTGTGAAGGAGAATTTTATGGAAATAAAATATATCTTTAAGCTACATGTTTAATCTGGAGGACAAGTTGCTAATAATGATTCATTTAGCAACATTGATTTATTCATTCAACCAATTCATTAACCACAAAATTACCTACCATGGGGGTTCATGGAAGTGAGCATAAATTCATTTCTTTCGATTACTCAATAATTTCATTGAGTACTAATATTAGAGACCTAACAATTAGATCAGAAAAGCGGCTTTAGTTTTTAATTCATTTAAACCTGGGAGAGAGATATTTCATTCTCTATACTACTCCCTCCGCATTTTCTTGGCATCTCCAGGCCCCTCCCCCGCATTTGTCTGATTCTGCCCTGACTTCACGAAAAGGTCCTTTAAAAGATGGCAAAGGTTGCTGCGCTCCGCCCGCTTCTCTAACCAGGCCTTCTTCAACTCAGCCCTGGTTTGGTCGATCTCGACTTGTTTAGAAGGACCGCCACCGGCTGGGCGTTTCCGGAGGAGCCTTACCTCCTGGTCAAGTAAGCCCTCCACTTTCCGCGTGTGCTTCTCAGCGATTCTATCCTTGTGCAGGAAGGCAATGGCAGCTCTGGAGCATTCAATGGCAGAATTAAGATCCGCATCCTTCAACCTCAGCTCGTAATCCTTTTGGACGAGCTTCATCTGGAGGAAGTGGATTTCCTTGGTTCGAGAATCATGATTAAGATTATCTCGTTGCCCCGCGAAGGCATCCAGATTATGAAGCTCTTGACAGGTAGCATCCTTCCCGTCGGAGGGGTTAAGGAACTGCTTGACTTCTGACGCTGCAGGTCCCACCGGCCCAAACTTCCACGTGCGGGAAGTTGCAGCAAGTCCCCTTTGCCATTGTTGACTGGGGTGGGAGTTGGAACAGACTTGGTTGGGTCTTGGAACTGGTGGGTTGGGGTGCTGCCCAGGCTTGACCAACTGAGGTCGTTCTGGTGGAGGACGACTAGGAGGAGCAATTCGAGGCCGGACCGGGCCTGTAGGTCTCCATGAGATTGGACTACCCCCAACGGGAGGAGATTGCCGACCTACCCCCAACTCAATGAGTTGTGCCCTCATAGTTTCCAGCTCACATTGGCCGCACTTGCAACCGGCTCGATGCCTGTCGGTCCGGATGTCCACGAAGTCCATCACGTGACTCTCAGGAACGTCTGAAATTAAAAAAATAAATTGCATCAAAATTTATTTATAATTGGGATAATTGCTCATGCATAATTTATTGGGATCGATAATATTAAATTAAAATTTCGAACTTACTCTGATGACAACGCCTGAAGTGTTCGAACAACTTGGTGGCAGTTGGAATGCGAAGCTTCCTGTCAAAGGTTCTCCCGATACAGTGAAGGCAAGCGAAATGACACCCATGTTGGGTTTGCAAGTGATCTACCAGAGTCTGACTGTCCCAATAAAGGGAGCCTGCAATTTCAAAAATATATAAATAAGATTTGGATCATAATCAAGCTGGGTTAAAAAGAATTAAATATTTAATCAATGATAATTTAAAATGTGCTGGTCTTACCGCAAGCGCCACATTGGAAAAGTGTCCTGGGTGTGACAGTGGTCATTATGTCAATGCTCGCCATCATATCCGCTGGCAATAAGGATGATGACGGATGGGACGCTTGGATCCCTCCTCCTCCTTGCTGAAGACTCATTTGTGGAGCATTGGCAACCCCTGGAACCCTGTATTGAAGATGGGTCCATTCATGCGGATGAGGAGACCAACTTGGAGGATGGTCACATCCCAGGAGTGAAGTCATGACTGGAACTTGCTTGGAGCTCATTTCCTGAAATAATAAAAATAATTATAATTGATTAGACTTAAATTCATAATGGAATCATTCAATCATAAACTAAACTGATTTTTAATTAATTGTCTTTGATTTGCCCTACCAAGGCAGTTCAAACGTTTAGAATTACTTACAGAGATCAGAGATCAAAGATTAGGTCAGGTTAGCTCAGGTCCGGAGAGTTCAAGAATTCTTGTTCCAAAATTGGAATGATTCGAGACAATCTCGAGTTCTCTGCTCCTCTCACCCAGTATAGTTACCACCAGACACCAAATCTCTTGTCTTGGAAGTTTAGATGGGGGCACTTTGAGAAAATTCCTTGGAAGCTCTGTAAAGTTTCTGAATTCCTTCAAGGAAATTACGGAAGTCAAAGTGGGACTTTACGTAAGACAAGACAGGCTTGAGCTAGAGTGGTCAAATGAACAGGTCAATTACCAAACCCAGAATGACTGGAGGTTAGCCCTGGCCTGGCCTTATATACCCCGAGAAAAGTTCCAGTTTTTGGTCGAACTCGATAACTCGAACTAGTCGAATCGGCATAGATATATCTTATATGAACTAGTTAACTCGAATTAGTAGGAAACCGGACATGACATGATTATTTTGCTTGTGAAATGCCAGTACTCCCATAAATCATATTAAAAGTGCCACTTCATTGCGCAGGTCTGGTCAACGGTTCGATTCGAACTCGGGCCTAAAAACAAATAAATAAATACGGATGAAGTAAACACGTAGATACCCTGAAACGATATGAAATAATATGAATATGCGCAACGGGTGAAGGTGCTTTTAAAAATTCATTTTGGTCTTATCGTCATCAATATCATGAGGGAACAAAGAAATGAACAGCTCGAATCGATTCGAATCTCAAACTCGATCTCTGAGGGCCAGCTAGATAGATATTCCCAGTGGGAATTTCCCACTTATCAGTTTTGCAATATTATGTCTTCAAGTCATGCACCCACGCACAGTATTTCTGGACTGGATGCGAGTCGCGACCCTTACGCTTTCTATTCATTTGTGTACTGGATTACTGGATTCGATCGAGCCCTTATCTTGAATTGCTTTGTTTATTGTCTGAAATAATGGTCCCATTATGCAAATTATTATTTGGATGCAACAAGCAACAACGCACTTAAACTAGACACAGTAGCGACGTCTAGCGTGGAGGCAGAAGTCAATCGGCGTGGATCCCACGTTGCCCAGTTCTGAACCGGACGTGACTCATCTTCCTCTTCCCTCGCCTGCTGCACCTCGCTCAGTCTGCCAGTCAGTCTGCCAGATTTTGGTGTTTATAATTTCCGGATTTTGTTTACTGAGCTGTGAGTGAATCTCTTTGGAAAGTGGTTTAGGAACTTGGAGCCCCTCTTGGAAATGGCTGAACAAGGAACCAGTGGAGCTCCCCCGCCGCCTCCCCAACCCCAGTCGGAGATCGAAGTGATGGACATCGATATTATCGATCCCGGAGCAGGTGAAGGTGCCGGGGGTCCACTTCTTCGAAATCCATCAGCAGGCCCGGCTGCTCCTCCTCGGGGGCGTACGATGCTGGACCTCCGGAACCCGTTGTTTGCCCATCCCTTGGAGACCGTTGTTGCTTGGGAGAGTGGTGGGAAGCCGAAGGTGGAGGACTTGCGGAAGGTCACCTATGGAGCCCAGTGCTGGAAATGCTTTGGCTACGAGACCTGGTGGAAGTGTCAGGGGTGTTCCAAGAGCTACCATAAGAAGTGTGCATTTTTTGGGCCGGCCTTCCCTCATCCCATCTTCAATTTGGGGGTGAGTGAAGCAGTGGATGCCATGAAGGGGGTCACCCTGCTGGTTAAGTGTACCCAGTGCAGGCTGGCAGAAAGCACGTAAGAATAATTAAATATAAAAAATATTAATTATTTCATAGATTGATATTTAATGGCAGGGCTTTCTCAATTGACCAAATTAGTCATGACATATTTTTTTTACTTCCAGGTGCATTCCAAGACTCCGCGATGTCCCCCTCCCGGATCTAAATAAAATCTTTGGGAACGTCGCAAGTCTGATTGAGCAGCAGTTTCGTGTAAGTGAAATGATTTTGGAAGCTTTAGATTACCAACCGAAACCGAACTGAGCGGAGTAATAAATAATTAAATGATGATGATCCATTATAAATTATAATTAACTGTATCCATTTTCATTTTAATCCTTTCAGAAAATTCTGCCCGAGATCACCAACAGGGATGAGAATTTGGTGTCTCTGGCTATGATTCGAGACACTCTGGTACAATACCCTGGCCACTACAAGACATTGGAAGCATTTAGCGCTGACTACCGGCTTATCAAGTTTCAATTTGCGCGACGATTTGGGAGTAAGTCCGATTCGATTGCCATTAATTGTCAATCATCCATATCATCAAAAAAATATTTACATAAGGCACTTAGCATTTTATTTAATTTAAAGAGTTTACTTAATTATAATTTGTAATTAATAATTATTTTATTTATTTGATTTGCTATATGTAGTTGAGTCGGAGGAATCCGAAGTGATCGGTTCTGTCCTGGAGTTTTTGAGGAAAGAATTGAACGTGGCCCTGGCCTGTTGGGAATGCTACTTACTAAGATACGACCACGTCCAGTTAGGCAAGCTGTTGCCTGCCAGTGCTTTCTATCGGGTGATTGAAGTGAGCTGCAGGGTAAGCAACAATTAATATTTAAGACCTTCCCAACTTTCATTTAAAATACCGAGTATGTAGATACTTAAGAAGGACATTGTTAAGGAATTGGCATTACCGAATTGCCGAGTGAGATGGTGGATTCAGATGGGTAACAACTTGCTTGTTTAAATTGTAATTGCAGGCCCCACACCCAATTATCTTTGCCCAAATTCCGGAGTATCCGTCAAGCTTCTGGCCTGCCAAGCTGCTGTTTGTCGACGAAGTGACCGGGAAGTGTTGCTTCCACTGTTTCGAGGAGAAGGCCGTCCGGTTTGAGACGGGAGGGGCTAACTTGTTCTTCTACGCCAATCAGGACCCCAACAAGCAGGAAACGGATCGAAGGCGATTTAAAAAATCTCAAACTCAAGTTCGATACCAGCTAAACAAAGCGATGACAGTAAGGCAATATAGGCAATAAGTTACAAATGAAAATTGAAATGAATTGAATTTGTAAATGATCTAATCTAATGTTTCATTTAATGCATATTCCTTTGCATTTCCAAGGCCTGTGGGGAGTATTTGAAGAACTTGCGTGGACTATTTGGAGCCGACAAGATCCACATCCAAGAAGAGATGGAAGTTTTCTCTGGTAGTTATGCTCAGGCATTTGAGAAGATGTTCCCAAGCTTGGATGTAAGTCTTTGTTATGAAAGTTAATTATTATATGGCATTTACTTAATTGAAATCGTCAAAACATGCCCCTTTGTATTCTACAATCCTACTAAAAATGACTTTTGATTTCGTTAGATGAAGTCCTTGCTGGCCGGGACTGCCGAGACCCCCGAAGGAGGCAGCAACAGCAACTAACCATTTAACACGGAACATGTAAAAAAACATTCCTGTTTAATGATGATGTTAATGATAATGATAATTGATTATATCTAAATGACTAGATAATATGATACTGACAAAGACGTTTAAATAATTGATGTTTAAATAATGAATTGATGTAGAGCTTTTGGGGATCCATCCCCCTTCCCATCACAATTCTTGTCTAGCTATGAATAAAATATAATTATTTTACTATTACAAATAGACTATTTAAAAGATAAACCTAAATACAACACATTTACATAATATAGACAATTTGTACTATTATTGTATTTCTGGCAATTACTGTCAACTAGTTTTATGTCCATAATTTTGCAAGGGTGGCAATATGTAATGATTATTAAATATATTGATATTGATAAATAAAGACTAGTAGACTAGTGATAACTAATCACTGATTAGTATATAATTATTGGCTACTCGACTTTTACTTTTCAATCTTTACTAGCTTTCATCATGCATGAAATTGGGAAAAATGCTTCATCTCATACCAAAAAAACAAAGTACATAAAACTGGAGATAGCTAGGTCTAGGTGATGATGGTGTGGTGTGGTGTATGATGCAATGTCTTGTATTTATGTCTCATGGACGCATTCCCATTTCTCCTTGCACCCCATAAACCCGGCCCCGCAAAAAAGTCGGGACTTTCTGACCAAGTCAGAATCAGAATGCAACACAAACAAAGAAATGCTTTTAGCCTGAACCTCTTCCTAGAGATTTGACTTTTGTAACGAATTTTGTACTGGTATAAATAAGCTAACTGTCTATTTTACTAGTTGGTTTTTTTAATGTTTAAAATTCTACATTTTTTTTTAATTGCTGCTGACCATTAATTGTGACTGCCAAAGTGTTATAAAAGTTTGTGAGTTTGTGGGATTGATCCAAGTCTTGCAAATGGTGAGGAAAAGTTGAGATTGGAAATATTTTAAGTAATCCAAATTCCAAAAGTGGTGGAACAACTGATTAACGATCCGAGCGGATCAGCTGATTTGTGAAGTGCAGCAGTAGAAGTTAATTTAATTAAGTTAAGTTAACAGTTAGTTAGTTTGGAGGAATAGGTCATACGTTGGAATACTAACTATTAAGAAGTCAACAGTTAAAAATGACGAAAATCGACAACTCGTTCATGGAGAAGTTGGAGGAGGTCTTGTATGATGAGAATAAAGCGGTAGGTGGAAGTGGTTTAGTTTGGCAATTAAATTATTAATGCACTTTAATTAATTGTTAAATGCACTTCATGTCACGCCTTTTTTAAATTGTTGACAGACAGCTTACAATAACTGATCTAAAAAAATTTTAAATGCTTTTTTTCAGATCAACTACAAGATGGTCAGCATCATGTTCGGAGTCCACGTGAACATCGCTAAACAGTTAGTTTGGATCATTATCATTAAACTTCATAATTAATGTTTTATAATGCTATTGGTCTAGTCACTAGTTTGTTAATTGCTAATTATACTTTCTTATGTCATTTAAAAAACTATTTTAGAATGCTGTACCATTTCTACACAACGAAGAAGACGGAAGCCAAGAAGATTCACGCCATGTATTACCTCAGTGGGATGGTGACTTGGAAGACCCTGTGCTCCATGTCCTCCTCCATGGGGAACTGGGACGGGGAGGAAAATAAGAAGAAGGTGCCCGAGTCGGAGTCTTATCTTGTGTTATTGTGCAAGGACACCGATCTGGAAGAGTACAAATCGAAATTCTCTCGGCTGTTTTCAGTCCATGTCTATTCCCTAAGTTCATTTCCCCTGGAGAATTATGATGTTCTGGAGCGCTTGGTGGAGGAGCCCTTGGTTGATAGTGAAGGCCGCACTCCACTTGAGTAAGTAATGACTAATGACAATGAGGCTTGCATGATATGAGTAAAATTATTATGCCTAGTTTATTCGTTAAATACTGATGTACAGATCCTTAATTGTTGAATGTTTTTTGTTCCTTGTCATATGGCAGTTTCGGGCCCATTGTCTGTTCAGAATCAGAAAAGCTGTTGGAGGGCATCCCGATTGTTGAAACTAAAGCTGCCCCAGTTAGGGAAACTGTTAAAAAGCCTGAGAAGGAGACATCATCCGCTAATAGCAAAGGGAATAAGGAGTCGGGGTCGAAAGAAGCCGTTGCAGAAGACACGAAGAAGTCCTCCGGGCAAAAAGCTGTGATAGCACCACCTGGAGAGAAAAATGGAGCGAACCGACTTAAAAATATGTTTGCCACTGCTGCAGCTAAACCTAAGCCAAAGCCAAAGGAGGACAAAGTTGAGGATAAGCCAGAACCTAAAGCTAAAGAGGTGCCGAAGCAGTCGTCGAAAAGTGCATCGTCGAAATCTAAATCTGGTAAGTAAACTCATAATAGCTCAAAGTTTGATTGAACAAATACTCCCAACTTGTACTATTCAACAAACAATTAATTTGTGGTATAATGACAGTTGTGATGTGTTATATGATTTTGTTAAAATATAGAGGCCAACGGCAAATCTAAAAACAGCGAAACTAGAAAGAGGAAACGAATTCGGGATGTTTTGTCATCGTCGGAATCCGAGGATGAAAAAAAGTCAGATGACGAAGAAGGTAAGATTATGAAATCCTTGAACACTTTTCGCTTTTGCATTCTTATAGACGGACTGAAACATGCATAACACAATGTAATCTTTGTTAAATTGTAGAGGGTCTACCAGAATCACCCATTCCACGGAAAAAGCGTATTCAGATAGAATCAGACTCCGACGATGATGACTTCAAGGAGGCTCCAAAACCCAAAAAGGAGGAGGTATTAAAAGCCGGTACAACTGATAAAAATAAACCTGCTGTTCCAGGACGGAGGAGGGTTGTTAAAATGGTTTCAGAGACTCGAATGTCGGACGATGGCTTCATGGGTAAGACAAATTGGCAAATCGAAATCTTATCTAAGGTTTATGTATTACTTTATGAGTATGGTTTACAGTCATATTAATCTGGAATTATTTCGTATTATTGCAGTTACTGAGAAGAAGCAGGTAATGGTTTCCGAGGATGAAGATGCAGAAGGAGAAAGTGAGAGTAAAACAGCCTCCACCAAGTCCAACAAACCAGCCCCGGTTCCTCAAGCAAAGAAGGCTGACCCTAAACCTGCAAAGCCTGTTAGTTCGTCCAAGCCTTCATCCGGAAAAACTAAACAGCCGTCAGTAATGTCGTTTTTTCAAAAGAAGTAACCGAAACGCAAAACATTTAAACCAAACTTGTACCTTTGTAAGTAATACTTTTATTGATACTCGTCATCCTTCCGTGTGGTTGGTAAACTCCGCTTTTAATTGGCGCAGTAATTATCACGATGTTGTGTAGTTCTTCCATAATTATAAATATGTATTTATTCAGACAGTGGAAATCCACAAATAAATCTGTAGTATCCGTATCTACTTCCAAACGTATCATGTATCCAAAATTCTCAAAATGGATTAAACTTTTTATCAATGTACTTCATAATCAACAGGGGCAGATTACATTAAGTGTTTTCATTCGTCCAAGTAGACTATGCTTTTAGTATTAATTTAGGAAAGAAGAAAGTAAAACAATGCAGATATTATATGATTATCATCATATGTATGACTTGGGTTTATTTAAAAAAGAGTATCATTTTCATAATGTTCTTGTACAAATACAACTTAGGTAATGCGAAATTGAAAAGAGTAAATTGGTTACTTATGCATGTATATTATTTTACATAAGTATTTATAGATAACATTTTATATTTTCTGAGAACTAAAAATAGGTAGCGAATATCAGGGCAAAGTGAATATTGCTGCAACAGTTACATTTAGCCAATTATTGTATCACTGCTCCGTTCAGTTGTTCACTATCTTCCCATGTACGATTAATATTCAGTTGATTTCCAGCCAATTAATCTAACCACACACCAATTTCCCTAATTGGAACAACTATAAAATGACTTTGATATCGATTTCAACTTCACCGCATTTTATAAAAAGGCTTAAAATTGCATACACTTTACCTGCATTTTTCACTTAATGCTTTTATTAATACTATTGAGATATTTTAATGATTAGTTCAATATTACATATGTATTTGCAGTAGCTACATTTACATTACTTAAAGGAACTTATAATAGCAGGTATAATGGACACAATTAAAAGCGAGTTAAAGGAAGCACATTCAATTCATTCAGCTATTTTAATTGGCTAGAACGTTACAGTGATAGATATAGAGATTAAATTATTTTACTAGGATTGATACAAATGTTTATTATCTTGCATTCATGTGTAACTAGAAATATAATATAAGAAACAACTGTGACTAAAACTGCCGTTTTTTCTTTGTTTTGTGACTCTTTCGTTCCCTCTCGGTCTTAACGGACTCTACGCGCGACGGAATGCTGTGATGAAATCAATCATTGACATACATACTCTTTGTTTTTGTACGATAAAATCGTGTTTTATGCAAATGAAATCAATAGCATGGATAGGATACCGTATCCTATCCATGCTATTGACTTCATTTGCATAAAACACGATTTTATCGTAAAAAAACAAAGAGTAGTTCAGCTAATATCATATCATAATTCATCATTTTATCATCATATTTCTACCAAACAATTATGCTACATAGTACTAGGTGATCTAGAATAGAATAGAAACAGTTACTCATTTCCAGCATTGTTTGCTTAATTTGTTTCGGAATTATTAGTAACTCCTCCTTGGACTTTAGCTGTCCAATTGCTACAATTACAATGTGTAAATTAATTATCGATTCTTTATCTTTAAAATTGTGCTTATTTCTGCCAGCCATTACTTAAGGAATCATATAATAAATAGAGTTTCACCCATTTAGTCTAGTAGATGCCGATAGCAAACAAAGTTCATAGGACGACTCATAGCAGTACGGGCATTTTTTTTATTAAACCCGTATTCCTACTCCTACTTCTCTGTCCGGTATTTGATTTATTAATAGTATGATTTATGATTATCGTATCCATTAATTAATTCATTAATTCACGAAAAGTTTCCAGTCATTCGTACGTTCTCCTTTCTATTTCATTTCATTATTAGATTTATTCCAGTCTATCTTTCAGTGCAGATTAGCAATGATTGGAAATTCGCACTTGCCGGATATGGCACGGGAGCATTTTCAACGGAGAACAAGGAACTTCCTTCCAGCTTATTCGAATATGCTAATAGTGGAAGGGAATTATAGAGGTACAACTTCCAACTCAACAATATAATGTGTACCCAAAGAGCTACCAGGAAGTTCACTCCATTCATCGATAAATCAATATTACCTTCATTCATCGATTGGTTCATTCATCATTTTCATTGTTTGTAGTTCAAACATGCACTGGAATTTTTCTATTTTAAAGTATAGTATTTAGTAATACTTTGTCTAGGAGTTGTAGACAAAACTGTTATAAGCTAAAGTTTTTATTTGCGATTGCCATTTCATTGGATTTCCTTTCACCTCTTCTTGGAAATATATTATTGGAAGCAGAATACCTTATCATTATGCATTTCTCATTAGCTGCAGCATTTAAGCGAATCGTAAGTAGAAGCATGAAAGGAACTAAAACTAAACTCTCCTCTTACAATTTTAGACTGGACTGAAAAAGGTGGAAAAGTAATAATTGCTAAATTAAAAGTGTTTGGTGCTTTGCATACATTCATTATTCAAAATATGCCTGAACTGGCATATGTAGTTCATTATCATTATCAACATGCTTGGTCACAACCAATCAGTCATTCGACATTCGAGATAACTATTTTTCTTCCGCTTTAATATCACACAATCCTTCTCCGCAGCGCCTACTACAAGCACCAGCTTACATTTCCGGGGAACTAAAGAAAGTGACTTTAACGACTTTATTTTAGAAGATTCGGGACATTAAACTACTTGTGTCATATAGGTATTGTAGACGTACTGCTTTCGAGACATCTTTCCTCAGATTACAAATTTCCAACGATCATCCATATTGAGAAAATTGATAAACTGCTCTGATAAGCCATTTCATGTTTATCTTCGACTTTCGACTAACTGAAGATTATTTTCGGGTTGGGGTCGGGGAGTCCAATTTGCATAGGTACATAATATCTATCTCCTATTATGAATGAGTTTCTTTATTGTTAGAAACCTAACAGCTTGAAAATAGTAACATGACATGACCCTCTCTCCTTCATTGTTTAGAAATCGTTATAAAAGTTGGCCGGACCCAGTCGCACAATAGCCATAGCCGCCGCCGCACCTGCTGTTGTTATGTCTGTCTGGTCTACAACTGTTCAAAAAACTCCTTTTTTTTCATCGTTCTTAATATGATTATGAGTGACTGAACTGGTTTTTTGCCCTAATAATCACAATAAGAGAAAATGAGTTGTTCTTTTCTCAAACAAAATTGGATAATGAACAATGTAAAGAGATGGCTTGTGCTAACATATTTTTTTCCTTCATATAATTGCT
The DNA here is from genome assembly GCA_034700485.1 of Pseudosinella alba. Taxonomy (NCBI): domain Eukaryota; kingdom Metazoa; phylum Arthropoda; class Collembola; order Entomobryomorpha; family Entomobryidae; genus Pseudosinella; species Pseudosinella alba. The sequence goes on from JAQIXQ010000012.1 coordinate 68,009, forward strand.
TCCACTTTTCACCCAAGTACCTGTAAACTGAACCTACCACAACCACAAGCTACCTATAAAGTCTCTGACCTCGTCCAACAATTAATTATGTAAATGGGAACTCGAAGCTTAAAGCGAGCGTGTCCCAAAGTTATCGTTGAGAGAGGTGTGTAGGAGTGTTCATTGTACCTACCTATTCATATTACTATTATTATACTGGACATCAGAGCTGATGGCGTAATTCACGTAATTGTCAACGGAAAATGCTTTTGCATAAATATCTAATAAATAAATATCCGAACGGGTTCTGTCGTCCTGCCATACAAAAAAAAGAGGAAGCTGGCTGATTGAATTACTTGTACTTCTATTTCATATAATAATATCCACTTTATATTTATGCATGCAAAACACGGCCCCCTCCTCCTACTTAAGAAAATACACGCATCTTATCTCCTAAGCGTGGCAAGATGCAAGAAGCAGTTTCCTAAAAAGTACAATGTAATATAATATCTTATTAAGATTAAAATTAATCTTATCATCTATGTAACTATTTATACCTATGTTATGTAACACGATGACAGTTTTCATGACATGACAGAAGTAGTTAATTCCCTAAAATTAAAGTTGAGTGAGACCTGTATAAATTTTTCTTTCTTCGTCTTCCCCTCCTCCACCCGCCTCCAACGTCATCATCACATCCACAGAGAGATTAAGTATTTACGATCCTCTCCTGCGGTAAACATGCCCTCCTCGAGACGAGCTTGTGAAGTCTCAGAGATCTTTCAAGGCTAATAATACGAATGCTACAGCGGACCTGACACCTCGTCTCCAGCTTCTTCTCCCTCCTGGTGAACTTGTCCAGGTTCTTGTCATTGGTTGACCCAACGATGGTGAAAGTTTGACGAGCCTTGACCAGACCGAACTCCTCGGACGTGATGTAGTTCGTTTGGAATTGGGTGATCTCCCCATCCCGCAGTGACCAGTCGTGGAGGTCCACCTGGGGCTCAGCATTCTTTCGGAGTTTGAGGAAGCCATACCTGATAAACTCGGTCCCATTCGCTCCATACCCTTGAGCCTTGTATGTTGTCACATCCTGTTTGGCTGAGACGCACATCCTTGATCCGTCCGTTGGCGTGTCTGCATGAATTGTTTAATATAGGAATGTAAGCACAATCGTTGTCTGGTTTTATGGGGTATGGGGGAGGTTATCTCATGATTCATGATACATATTGTGGAAATTAGGTTTGCCAGTAATATGGTTAATTAAACTTGCCATTGTTTATGGAAGAAGTACATATTGGGCAACAGTGCCCTTCCACTTTCACCGGCCTCGCACAGGGCATGTCCTTCTTGGGCTGGCATTTCAGCCTACCGCAATCAACCTGACCACGGACACACTTGCAAACGACGCATTCCATCGTCCCGAAAGGTCCAATTACCGGATGCCAGGTTGTTCCGTGTGTATGTAACCTTTATAATTTGTGAATTAGGCTAATTAATTATATTGGTGCATATATATAGGCAGCTTACTTTTCTAGTTCATCTTATTTACGTATTCTGAAGTTTATGTTTGTTAACGAATGTAAAGGGGTTAGGTAATACTGTTACATAATGTACTAATAACTTTCTATTTTAAAATGTGGGGGTGGTGGGGATACTTACCCTCCAGCAGAGATACAATCCTCATTTTGCCTAGCTCTATCTCGATGTTGCGAAGAGTTCCCATTTCCCAAGCCATTACTTTGTTCTCTGAATGTGACGGAGCTTTCGCCAATCCCTGCGCTGCTGACGGATTGGCCCAAAGATGGTCTTTGATTTTGATCGTTGAAGCGATCCCCAGAGTTGGGTCGGTGTCTATTGAAGTCGCGGTTCTCGGATCGTTCATTCTTGCTTGTGGCTCTCCAGGCTAATATAGATAAGGATAAATAAGCAAAGAGAAATATTTAGGAAATGCATTATGTATTATGGCTTTCTTGAAGTTCCAGCGAAATGAGATAATCAATCCAATCTAAATTGTCCAAATCTAAATAATGCAATTGAGAAGTTATGATGGTCTGAAAAATGCCACAGATGTAAAAAAAAATTATGCGTAGATACAACAAAACCGATGAATTTATCGAAATATGTTTAGAGGCAATATAGCCATTTGCCAAGATTAGCGTTAGGATTTAGATGTCAAAGTTCATGGTCATCAATTTCTTGAGTGGACAATTTCTGCATAAATGTATATGACAGATCTAAAAAGAAGATTGCCTGAATGAATTCATCTCCAAATCTTAGGCAAAGCTTATTTTTGGCAGGATGAGCTAATGGATATAAGCTGATTATAAATAAACCTATTAAAATAAGTTTGCCCATAGCATGATCAAGTATAAAACGCACGTGATCTGTTATTCAGTTAACCTGTGGTATAGATGTTGAGAATTATCCAATATCCAATACCCATTATCCCAGGACGGTCCAGGAGAATGCAAGGTCAAAATCGAAATTAAATTGTCATCCCTAGTAAATATTACAGAAAATTGACCTCACAAAGGAATTCAAAGGATGTTATCTCAAACTATGCATTTATCTTCAAAGGAGATTGTGAAATGTATCCAACTTGTAAATTGGAATATTGGAATGCAACATATTTACAATAAATAACTACATAAAAATTGACTTCATCAGATTTAAACATGAATGATTTACTTTTTACTTTTTACTCCCAGGGAAAACCATTTTGGAAAATCACATTTCCAATACACGAAGTAAGCATACAACAGGAATAGGATGAGAATATTATTAAGAACTGGAAAAGTTTAATAAATGACGACGATATCATTTGGAGATGTTTTCATTTAGTGTGGCTTGGCTCCCATTTTATATGCTTAGGCACATACATATTATCATCATCCTGAGAAGCCAGAGCCTGACTATTATATGACTCATCCGACAGTACCAATTAGATGTACAACTTTTAAGAGGAGTAGTTCTTCCTTCCAGTGATCTTATTTTATTGCTGTTTGTATGCACATGGACGCATTCAATTGAACATAAGATACTCTGGAAGGAACATACCTATGTCGGCATTTCCAGAAGAGCCGAGGAAAAATATATAAATCTCCCAAGTTCCAAGCCTCTCCCTGCAGTACCATTTTTGCCATTGTTGTTTTTCCGATTTGAAAGGTATATGGTATGGTATGGTTTCCTTTCATATAGATAGATAGATACTGATAGAGATATAAAATAAAATTCCAGTGAAATACCTCATAAGTTTGATTGTCTGCCTGAACTGTATACTTTTTTTTAGGTGGAGCGGGGGCGGATGGCGGATGCACTTATTCCTCTTTTTACGGTTTGTGGAGAAAAGTAATCAATCTTGTATTTGCAAGGCATGGGAATTAATGACATGGCTCAACGGGCAAAGGCGCAATAAAACTGTTTTTCTGCCCATTATATGGGAGAAGTACGCATTTTGGATTTTGGGGCCGATCATTACGATGATGATCATGATCATGATGAGACTATAAACTTATTGCAATGTAGAAAGTAAAGTGATTGACTAAGTGTTGAATCCAAACTGAATAATCAATATGTTGCAACTTTCTCCATTGTGATTGAATAGGTAGGGAGAGAAGTCCACATAGTCAAGTCAGATTATAAGCATTTTGTTCAGGATATTTTAGCCCATGTAAAATTGAATGGCTTTCCCCATAATTTGGTTCATGACTGTCCAGACTTCCTCCCACCCAAGACCGGTTTATATTTAGACAGGAAACTCCTCACAATTAAATGTAAATACCACGTCGGAACTGTCGGAAGGGGAAAGTTAGGATAGGGCAGGAGGAGGGCTGTCACAAATTAATTCAGTATGGGGCAAATTGAGACTAACTTAACAAAGGACTGTTATTTTTGGCTTGTTTGGTATATGCGTTTATAAAAAGGGCCCTTCAACTTTGTTTCGAAGTAATTTAGGGCTCATTTCCCTAATGGGGAGAAATACTCTTAAATAATACAAAAGTTACACCAAGAGCAACAAAAGATTTCATTTACAAAGGTCCGTACTTTTTTGTACACCCACACCCACGTCATCCGCCATCGGGTCGTTGAACGTTTGTGTTGATCATGGTGTGACTAATCTGATTAAATAGCACCTTTATATAGATTGACGTCCTCCCTCACATCCCTCAATCAAAAGTATACATGGATGGCTGGAACGCTTCCAGAGAGGGGATTAGCGTTTCCCCATCACCAGCCTTTTACCGGTTAAATGAGCCATTGCGCTGGGGAAAAGTTTTTAGGTGATTTGATTACTTTGATGTGAGTTAAAAATAGACGTATGATGTAATGGTAAAATTAGAGCGTATGTTAAATAATGGGGTGGACATGGACTGGAAGTTAAAAGCGAGCCTTCTCGATACAGTAATATGGATGGGTAGTTCGGTGAGGGTCAATTTAAATAACTTAAAAAATTGTCAAATTATCTCAAATGTATTGCACGTGGCCCCAATTCTGAATAGTGCTTGTTCTTATGAATGGAATGCATTCGAATGGACCGATATCGTTGCATTTTCATCAATGAATATTGATTCTTGAGCTAATAGAGCCCCCAGACAGGTAATTTCATGGTAATTTGTATCGATCTCCAATATTCAATAACTGGGTGAAATTCTAGAGTCTAATTTGGTACACATGTCTACACTTGCCAAGTTCCTCCACATGCCCTATATAATGATCGACATTTGTATTGATTTGCGTGTCTTCTTCTTCAATCAACGGAAATAGAGAAACGTGCCATGCAATTATATACCTACCAGCTATGCACATTAAGTGGTAGTCCGCATATCACATAGCCCGAAACATTTTTGTTAAACCTTCCCCATCGAATGAATGTCAATTACTCCATTAATCAATACTTATGTCAGTCAATCAATACTTATTTTTAACTGCGAAGTTACTGACTTAATTTCTGTTAATCACGAACCGCCTCATGTCTAGTAATATTATCCACTTTTAAGAAACCCTTCCGCTGGCCAATGTGAAGAAAGTCGTTGTCATTTCGTCTGTTCGGTGGCATGACGTGATGTGGATGTGACGTGTCGAGCAGCTTATCAGGATACGTCACCGTGACTGCTCACGAGAGGTTTTCAAACCAGCTTTTGTATGAGTAATGAGTAATACTAGACAAAGGGGATGTGGAGGTGGGGGGAATGACATGTGATGAAGATGATGTGTAAATAAAGTAGGTATATTACATGTTTCACGACGACCTCATTCTACCTATGACTGGAACTCATCTCATTATAAATACTATGGTTGTAATAAATGACCAACCATATAAGAATGATAATACTTCACATCATGCCATTTCGGTCACGCAGACAAACGTTTTGTCTACTTCTCCTCGTCACTGATAAGGCCATTTTCTCAACCTAAGTTCGCAATATGTAATTCAGTCCATATGGACAATCTATTCATATTTCCATTCTTTGTTGAAGGGTCATGGTCACGTAGCCCCACTTTGATAAGGTGTAGGCGTAACGCGTAACAAAACAACTCAGCTTTTGCGACATTTTTTATTGAGCCGTTGCTTGTTTTGGCAAAAAGTTAGATCTATCTGTTATCTATTATCACTTTTCCATACAACTTTTCTTCCTTAACGGGAAATGGCGCAGTAATTAGATGTAAACTGCGTACATCTCATTATGGATGGAAACTCAAGCCAGGACGACACACATGCCCGCATGAAGTCAACCTTATGGCTTGCTTAACAAATACAAGGCCATCAATAAGGAAGCAACCTAACACCACCAACACCAGCCATCATCATTATCATATCGTCCATTCATGGATACACCATTTATATTAAATGCTGTATCCGTGGGCGTGTTACTTTTGAAGGCCTTGTTCGCTAATAGTTGATGATGACTTGATCCAAATGGACATTTATTTTCTTTCTCGTGTATCAATCAGTCAGTATTAGCATCAGTACTTTTTCCTCCATCATATATTATCCGTATTGCAAAAAAAATCTAGACAAACAACTTTCAGTCAAGGAAAATGTGGCAATAAGTAGTAACTTACTTTTTTATCATTTTTTCCCCTGTGACGAAACACGCATCCACGTGTAGTCCTCCAAGTCTCCGTCAAATTAATGACTATGTTCATTTCATACATACGTACCTAAACACTAACTGGTTTGGCTTTGTTGCTCGAGACGAGAATATGATTGATAGGATAGGATAACCCGCATTATCCAGTTTCTTTAATCGCACTCACGCGAAAGTGCGAAATAGATAGATACATTGTATATCCATTCCCATTCAATTTCTTCGGTTTTTATATGAAAACGAGACAATAAGGTGCGTGCAAATGGTCTATCAATAAAAAATATTGGCCCTAGCTCTAACCAAACGTAATAGTCAATAGTCGATTCTGATAATCATCATTAGTTTCTTCTCCTTCAACATCCTTCACAAGTAAAAAACGTTGCCGATTTACAATGTAACAGGTCCCGTGCCTAAATAATTGCCGAAAAAAACCTCCTCCAGCCAGGTACAACTGGACACGAACAACAATAACTACGCAGTTGTGTTCTTCGATCCACCTATTCAAATATTGAAACGGAATGACTGACACGAGGAACGGGACAAATGAAGCCGTCTGTTCATTTCAAAACATGACATGACCATGACTAATTCCCGAACAATCATCAATCGAAGCCAGAAATTCATTTATGTCCATGTCCCCAGTTCATAAATACTCGTGAGTGAATCCTCATGTGTCATGTGAGTAGGTAGTTTATATGAAAATGATGAAATGAAATTTAGGCAGATAATATTTACGTTAGATAATTTGTGATTACGGATGGATATGGGAGAATAGTGTTTTTGTTGTCGCCTACGCACTTACCCTTTGATTACCTTGTTAAACAAAAGTGTGATGATTTCATGCGTCATCATCATCATCAGAGCAATATCATCAGAGCAATATCATCATATCATGTCATCATCATGCTTCATCGTCATCGTATCAACTTACCAGAACATTTTTGACAGCAGGTATCCGCACCAGGGTTGAAGTTAATGGTGGAGGAGATCAGAGATGATTGGGGAGACTCTCCGTTAGCGTTGCACTTCATGGTGGCGCATGCCTTCATTTGACATAGAACCATCCCATTCTAAACAAGAGGTATAAAGGTCAAGTTACTTAATTAATTACATAATGCCCGTGAACAAATTGGGAAACTAAAAGTAGGTACGAAAGTGAAAAATGTTGGAAACGTAAACAAAAACGAAAATGTCAAATGAAAATAATTAGATAATGAATTTTAGGCCAGTACCTGGCAAATACATTGCATGCATTGATCCACCATTGAAATCGGTAATCCCGAAACATTGGCTGTGAAGGATTCCCCATCCTTGTAGATTTTCCCCTGGTGCAAGCAGGATACCAGCTCGGAATCCGTCACCAATTCCCCGTTGTCATCCTCCTCCTCACCGTAGTCATTGTCGGATGATGTTAGATCCCCAAGGTTGGGAGTGCCATTGGATTGCTGTCCACTTTGCGAGGAGTCCGAATCTACATGCCATCATGATCGTAATAAAAGTTAGATTTTTTCAGTTTCGCCAAATAACTAGCGTTGTCTCCCCCCTCGCTTTCTCTTCTCCGTTCATTTCACTTACTTTCTTCGCAAACTTTGCAGCAAGGATGTTGTTGGCCGGTCGGTCGATCCTGGTAGCAATCTGTTGGGCATTCTTCCTTTGTACAGTTTTGTCTTCCGGTCTAATAATTAAAAATGCGGAGATGATAGGTGAAGATATATGACAATTAATATACGATGTGATCGTGACCAGCTACTTTTGTACTACTTAATGATTATGACTTGATTTATCAATTCTATTTTATTTACCGGTAAACACGTGCAGATCACGCAGTAGGATCCGTAGGGCTGCGCCGATGTGGGGTACCACACATCCCCGGGAGAATATTCCTTATTCCTGAATTTACAGAAGGGCTTTGTGGAAAGTGACTGCTGTTGGGATTGGGGGGGAAAACCTTAAAATAAATAGTTAATAGTAAATTATTTTCTCAATCAAATAATATGATCTAGCATATACATGAATGTAGTTTCTTGCGATTTATTTCAATCAAATCATTTTTAATTTCTCACGTCATAGAACTTGCATGCATGCATGCGGAAATACTTTCAGCTTGCAACAACCGTAACGCAATTTTCATGGCAAAATATGTAAGTTTCCTTGCAAAGACAATGTTGCAGGCAGATGCATCTCTACCTGCACCGTTGCAATCCCTGGCTCAGTGAAAACTTTTTTTGCAGTTGCTTGCTGCATCTCTCACTCTCAGCATATCAACAAGACTGTCAAAAAATCCTCCTTCATGTAATACCTAAACTTCCTTTCCTCACCTACCAAAACCCCGATTTCTTGGCATGATCACACCCTTGTCGTCTGCCCTAATCTTTGTTGATGTATTTCTGACCGGGATGACATGGATATGATGATGCTCTTTAGAGAGTTGTTGATGCGAGAACCGGATGATCATGCAGGAGACAAAGGAAAAGAGGGGAAATCTAGCTCGTTTTATTCTTCAAGGAAGGACTCTATTATTATATATGTCATATGACAGACTTTCTTCCAACAAAGGAGACAATGATCACGATGCGATGTTGACAGGGAAGGAGGGCAGAGGACTGGTTTTTCCTTCTCCCACTATATTCCTCTATTTATTCGAGAGAAACTTTTAATGTAGGATTTAGTTTCTGTTTTTGTGAGCATTAAAAATCTCCTTCCACCAACCAGTCTCTTCCCCCGATCCCGATTTTTTCTTCCCTTCATTCGAGTCAACTCAGCATTATTATCAACTCTTTTTTTCAGATAAAAATGAAACAAGTCTAAAGTTTAGTGGACACGTATGCCATCCAGCCAACTCAGCACCCGGCCAGCTTCATATTATCATCTCATTCAGGGAGAGAAAGTGGAAAAAGTAACCCTGCTCTTTCCGGCAATTTGCCAACGAGTTTAGCGCATCGCCAGGAATTGCTGCCGCAGAGAGGGACATAGTTATATAGAGAGGGAGAGAGAGATGGGGGGAGTCAAAGTGCACTCCATGCATCGCATCAGAGGAGAGACAAGTGTTTTGGAATTGGAAACATTGTTTCCCCCCCCCCCACATATAATATGATCCGGTCTGGCCTGGGAACGTCACCAACGCATGCATCCATGTCAGACAACGTAACCAGAAGTTGTGGCTACAGCTATTGCACACCAGTGTCACCCGAGACGAGGGGAGGGGTGTATATTGAATGGTGATGATGTGATGGAGGTAGTGATAATAACGACAATTTTAATGCCCATGCTCATGATAAGCATGAAGATAACGTATATATGGCTGGGTAAAGAATTATTAGCCCAATTATATTAGCTTGAATCTGGAATGGGACTTCCGCTTTTTCTAGGAAAATTAGACATAGACCATGTACCATTTTTGAATGAATATCAAATATCACATTACATCAGGTAGAAAGTTATTGCTTGACTATTGCATAATAATCTCAATTATTTCTTTGCGTCTCAGCTGCACTTGAATTGAACCGGAGAGAAAGCCATAAGACTTTATCAGATGGATAATAACTTGTTTGTTTTTCCCTTCAAGATTTTATTAAATGGGAGGTTGGGAACCTATTATGCCTAGTCTAATTAGTAATATGGCACCGACTGACTTGTATTATTGTGTAGCATGTCACAGTCAAAGTAGTGCGTACCCCTTTCAACAACTTCCGTAATGGCAGTTATGAGGGAAGCTAACGAGTAAACCCATTTCGTCACGATTCATCAAATTAAATCTACAATGGGACTGTTCCAGTCGACAAAGCAAGAACAAATATGTTCACACATTTGGAGAGGGGAAAACTTTCTGGTATTAAATGTCTGGAGAAAATTGAGATGCAAATAAAAGTGCCAAAGCACCTTCGAACATGAATACAGATATTGAATGGCTTGTTTCATAATATCTCACATAAGTACGTCAAGAGAAGAGGGGGAGAGGTAATGTATAACGTAGTCAAATCGAAAGCGTATCCAACTCATAAGACACGAATGTAAACAGTATTTTTTTTTTGAAAAGTCGGAGTTTTCCTTTTGGGAAATACCCTTGCAGAGCTAATTAGTAACGTAGTAAATCAGAGATCATTCAGAGATCTGTGAATGTTGTTGGCACAGATTACGGGATGACGATATGGGATATGTGATATGAGATGAGTTGCAAGTGGTACTTGTTTGCCAGTTGGATGTACGTACAGAGCATCTCCGAATGGTAATTTACTTTTGAGATGAAATGGGGTACACGCGGTTGGACGCAACAATAGATCCTTTATCTTGTTCCCTACTACGATGAACAGAATGACGCTCATTTGATTTGTTTCGTTCCGTACCGGATTTCATTTTCATTATATATTAGTGGCCCAAGTCCATTAAATGGAACAACTGAATGTAACAAATCAGAACTTGCTCTGAGGAGGATGTCAAAACACGCGTAATAAATCCAGATGCGATAAGGATCGGAAAATAAAATGCAGAAAGACAAGAGAAAAAGGTCGATTGGGTACGTTGCCACCCCATAAATCGTAAGTTAATATAAAACTGACAAATTACGAGTGTAGAATCAGAGACCACATTTCCCGTGGACACCTTCCCATTTGCCAACAACGAAAGATTAAGACGAAAATATTGCAAATTGCAATGATGATATGTTAGGATGAACGCAGAGAGGCTATGCAATTTGGACCGAAGAAATGAGTAGGGAAAACAGTCACTAACCAGCTTGGCATTCAAGATGTTTGCAAAAGCTGAAAGTGCTTCAAGAAATTGCAATCTGAATCTTAGACCTGCCTGACATTACGTGCTCCCATGAATCATTATCGCATTCAACACCGGCATGCATTTTCATGCTGTCAATATTACCTGTCACGTAATTACTTGAAAATGCAAAACTGCAACATTATGCAATGAACTGAAAAACCTGCGGGCATGAGGTCAACACGTGCCAACGCAAATATCTGAGAACCTGAGTAGGTAGGCAGATAAATATGAGCCTATTTTGGGAAATCCTCGAAAACCAAAGCCATGTAAATAAGCAATTGTTTGTGATTAGCAATTTGCACCTAATAAATCGCGAGTTGTCAAAAGAAACTGCTGTAAATATTCATAGTTCGTTGAATTGAATTCCGCATTCATTTCAGTTTTTGTTACGTGAGTCAATAACATAAGCATCAAAGCTGAATTTAAACTTTAAAGATAGTAGAACAACTATGCATTTGCATACTAATGCAGAACTACATTATTAAATGACGGATGTTCATGGCATGACCCATGATGATCCTTATTTCAATGCTGAAATTTGAAGGTTCTCAGTTCACAGGTGAAAGAAGCTTTTATTTTGAAGGTCACTTTCACCAAAGCCATACACATACCTACCTATATAGTAAACAGAGCTTGGATGCAAAAACAAAAAAGTTAAAACGACAAGTTTGTTGAGATGTGTACTCTTGTAGGAACGCTTCTAATTATTGAACTTCGTTACTTTATTACGTATTCATGACACATATCGTGAGCACACAACGCAACAATGAACTTTGGAAGCTAGTGAGCGAGCATCCTAGGTTAAATGTTGCGGAAGTATTCAAACAATTTGTTTTAGCCGCAGCTTCCTAATTTAGAAACTCAACCCATTTCCCCATGACCTAAGCCTATTGAATCGGAAATGTAAACTTGTAAACTTGCACAGAATAGCATTTCCTTTCATCAAATGAACAAAATGAAAGTACAAGAGCCAAGAGGAGTACCTATTACCTATCTAAACCTAGTGAAAATCTGCCCTTGCCTTCCAAAAGGACACGTTCTCCTCACAGACAATTTCATTTAAATTGTTCCCAAAGATTTAAATTCTGCACATACAGCACGCGCCCACAGTGGAATACAGAAAAACCTACTTAACTAACCTAACGGTCCTAACCTACCTCTCTAACTTCCAACTTTACAACTTTCCAACTGCCTAACTTCAATTATAGGGACCCAACGACCTGGGCCCAACAACCACTTCCACATTATTAGGTACATTTTCCACAGCCATTCCTTGGCTCTTTTCTCACTGCCCCGGCAAATGCCTACTTTCACCAATTCCTTGTAGCGTCCTTGATTACGTTGGACAAATTGTAAGTTATATTTTGTATTCTGAACACTTGCCATGGGGGTTTATGCGTCAAAGGACGCAAATAAATGGTAAGTAGTACTAACTTGAAATGAGCATCTTTCATTTCATTTCCCTTCATATAACCACCCGCCACCACTTTCTCATATCTTTTTCTGTATGGAATGGACTTGAATTTCACGAAATAAAAATATTTCCCTCCATCCAGTTTCCCAGCTTTCATGAATAATTTAAAGATAATAGCATCATGAGATTGCATTATCATCATCACCAAGTCACACATTTCAATCCCGGAATGAGAGTTGACATCCAGTTTTGTCCTCACTTTCCCCTACCTAATGCTGCGTTTTATAGGCTGCAGTAAAGTTTTCCTTCAACTGGTCCACTAACTCCTGTGGAAATAAACTTGACCTTTGAACGTGTGCTCACTAAATACTTCAAATAAAATAAGTAGTTTTTTTTTTAAATAAAAGTACAGCACAGCTCGGAGCTCCTATCATATTTACTCAAATTCCGGTGGTTGAATTCATTCCCAACATTATCATCAAAATAATAATCAGTTGCAGAAAATCTCATTCATAAAAGAAAGTCATTTATGAATGGCAGAACAAACAAGAAACTGCAAATGCAAACAACTTCATCTCCGAAAATTGGAGAAAGCTGATATGATCCCATATGCTTATGAATGCTTGAAGGAAGCACGTGTGTGAAATAATGAGGGACATACTTATCTCAGCAGTAGGCTCTTAAGGAAAGGCCATCGTGTGTCCATGAGTGGAACACATTTCCTCAAAATATACAGTTTACTCTTGAATGTTTTTGTACTTGAGTGAACCATAAACATTTCCCATCTTATTATTGAAGAAGCTTGTAAATTACCATATAATTTTGGACGTCTTGTTTAAAAAACAACGGGCGACAGACCGGACTTGTCAAAAACTGCAAGTAAAATGCAGGATGCACTGGTGCTGCAGCATGTTTAAAATTAAATGGGTGAAATGAGGGGAACGCATAATCATAGGCATAAAAAGGAAGGAGAGGCAATGTCAAATGACATGCTTTAGGTAGCTTCAGTTGAACATTGAACATTGCCCATTTGTTCCTTGCCCACCCACTCCCTGTTTTGTCGATAGTGTAGATGGACAAATTCCAAAATAAAAACTGTCAGATTTGCGCTATTTGCTAAAGAAAACAGCAGGGATGTCTGTTCTATTCTAAATAGACCTGGGAAATAGCTGATGCTGACTACTAACTACTGACACATATTTTTTTTATACTTTTACGTAATGTGTCAACCCATTCGTGATTTATTAATAAACTCCAATTAAATGCTGTCAACGCGTACCTATTTTAGCTCCTGTGATGGAACGTCTTAAAGAAAAGGGCTATTAGCAAAAACATAAATAAATCTCTTTTAGCAAACCCATTCAATTTAACAAAAGCATTCCTCCACACTTTTTCCTTATTGTATTGTATTTTTTTTTCTGCAATGGAGCAAATCAAGAATGGTGATGGTGGTAGTGATAAGATAAGTAATATGCTTGACTTCACATATTGTCTGATAAATGTCCCATCGCCCACGCCAGACGAAAGACACACTTTTGTCACTCGCTTTGTCAATTCCCATTTAGCCAAAAATATATATGGTTTGTCTGATTGAAATGAAATAGGTAATTGAAATCAATTACAGTATCTAAATTTTTGTGGGAAGGATGACGCAAGTGACTAAAACTGATGAGATTGCATGTACTCAGCAAATTATCTCTCGTTGCTCCTAGATAGTCATCTAATGTCTATCAATTATTTTACAACTTCAGCAATTTCTCTATAAAAAGCTTATTTAGGCATAAATATAGTGTCAGGCTTGGTTATTTATGGCTAGGTCAAGTTCAGAGAAGTGTGTCCACAGCTTTCTGAATTTTTTAATTAGTCAAATGTTTTCTTGTCCTGATCATCTATATTTGCCTTACATCTGCATACAGATGGTGTGACCCCATAAAAAGTTTTAATTTAGCAAACATTTCCCACAGGTATTTAAATCGATATTTATGTAATTTGCTTTTCTTGGGCTTTTATAGGTTTCTGGGTATGTAGGTGGACAATATGCCACATAGAGTAATATGATTACACAAATTACGACGATAAACGCCCACACATACATCATCGCATCGGTATATCTTTTGTTCTCGGGTAGTCAAGTTCTCTGGCTTCCATAAGTTATTTTTCCCATGACTTATTTAAGTTTCAGGAAATTAATTTTCTATTGTCATAAATTGTTAATTGGAATCCTGGCAGAAATCCTAGAAAGAGGTGAAGTGATTCCTCTGTCTCAAAGTACCCCCAATGCCAAGATATACCACGCAATATCACGGTCCATATGCATCGTATCATTGACTTTTTATTTAACCGGGTACTGATAAGTGACGGGTTATATCACGGAATGCATATAAACAATAGGAATGAAATGTTCCAGTTTTATATAATTCCTGTACAGATATTCAGTGAATGAATTTATGTCTTGTATCTCTTCCACCGACTTCCCCTCCGCCATTGACTCATTCATAATCAAATTTTGAATGGAAAGAGTTACGTAGTCTTATATAGCAAGTTTTGTTTTTTTCTCCCTCTTTTCCCCTTCATTCATCCAGGGATGTCTGAGCTTCTGTGCCTAGATACTTACTCCGGGTCCGGGTGCATTTATATACAAGATAAGTGAAGAAAACAATGCCTTAGATAGTATGAAGAAACAAATTTGTGTCTTGTCTTACACAACACAACACAAACTGGAGCTAAACAAAGAGAACTCAACTTTCTCCTTTTAGGGAGTGAAAGACCTCGTGCGCTGTGGAGGAGCCAACTTTTCTGCACAATTTATTGAGGTTTTTAAGTTCCCAAACGCGTAATATAATTACTCCGAGTTATTTATAAATCTTACCACTCCATTCCATACTTTCACTTCCCATGCCTTCACATTGTAATTTTACTTGAGTTTTTTTTATCCCATTTTGGGTACGAGTAATGCCTACTTTTAGAAAATGAGAATTTCTCTTTAATATAACTAAGGCATGTGCACGTGTAATTTAAATCTGTATTTATTGGGATTGCCAAAAGCAAAAAGATTACATTTTAGCTTCATGCTTGTTTCGAATCAAACCAATTTCGAAACAATTATGAGCTAATCATCAGCTAAGGTACCAATCACCCATCTCAAACGTACATTTCCAGGATCTTCATATAAATATTTAACAAGTTTCTATTTCTAAAATGTTTTCGGCTTTTTACTCTTTGCAATATGATGACAACTAATGGCGATTATGGGCATATTCACTTGATTTTTAAAAATAAGCATCCTAAATTAAGAAATTTGAAGGGCATATCCTTCGAGATCATTTTAGTGAGAAGGAAGTCGTTTCCCTGTCCTTCGCAGTTTGGGTGATTGGCATTACCCAATGATATACTTTTGTTCTGGGTTACACAACCACTTCCCAATCATCTTCATCATCATCATAATCTAATTTTAGTTTCATCCCATCATCATATCATCCATTAATTTAATTTTTTGCAAAAAGAAACCTCTTGTCCTGATTGAGGAGCCGGAGTGAAAGCAAGGAGCAAGCCTGACTGATCATGGACTTTTAAGTAATATAAAACTTTTCAATAAATTCATATTAGCGTGGGTGTGGGTAGCTAGCTATCTTTTAAAAAGTTTACAAGGTAATGTTGGCTGTCAAAACTTCGTTTCCCTTTTGTTCTGATGTCACCTTCACGGAAAAATCACACACTTTTCCGTATAAACAATCCTTGTGAAAGAGCTTTTACTTCCGCTTGGAAAGTTAGGGGTGACACTTGACCTAAAACTCTGGAGATTCCAGGACATGTAAATGAAGAAGTTTGTATTTTAATAATGGCACTTCATTTTCTACTTCCATCACATCATCCCACGCAAATAACCTGCTTCACCAATCAAGCCCACTGTTGATTGTTTACTTAAGACATGGCGTTGTTGTTCTATTAATACTTTAATTATGTATATGCTTTTTAGTAATTCGACTGAAGATGTCGTTTTTTGATGATGAATTTCTCATTTTCATACGTTTCATAACTGGGACATCAATTAATCATAAAATTGGTAAATTTTTAATTCCCGCATTCCACACCTTTCCATCTGGATAAAATATTTATTCCGGGTTTGCATGAAATATTAAAACTTTCGGGGGAGCCTAGAAATCATTAAACCTTATGACTATGACCATCGGGAGTATTACATAACATCCCGAGAGTCTTTTGGGAATTACGGGCTTCTTCTCTTAATTCCTAAAAATAACTATTTAGAAATGAATGAACATAACTACACATCTCAGCTCCTCTCCAACCAATCTTTTTCTCACACCTTGAATTCAGTAGGGATATCTCGGACGTGTTTCAATTAAGCTAGTTAATATTCCAGCCTGCGTGGGATGATCCAAGGATGAGCTTTAAAAATTAGTAAGTCTAAGTCTAATTCTACCTACCAGTTTACCTTTACGAATTTGGCTTGGTTTACCATTTCATTCCATCCCATTTACCTAACAAATGGAATGGACCAAACCGAAATCTGGTAAATTATCCTCTCCTCCCTCTCCTTCCATCTACTTTCCCCATCCCCCCCACTGAAGAAGTCTTTAAAAGTTGGTCTCCAGAGGGGACATTTGATTTAGTTAGTGTTTGTCCCAACGGTCCTACTCATCACGTTTATGTACGTCACGCGTGTTCACATTTTATACGTCAATCAGATAACTGGCATGATATATTGAGGAAAACCGGCGGCATTAAATCCATAGTGCATCTCTCTCTCTCTCCCATCCCATTCCCAATCCCAACTCACTTTTATAAGTTTGTCAAACCCTCCTTTTATGCAGCTAATCTTATCCTGTTAGCGGATGGTCGGCTATCTTTAGTGATCAGAGAAGGAGAGGCAAATCTCTCCACTTATATATTATCATCCTCAACTAAAAACAAACTTTCCAAACTTGTAAAAAAACTTACTTATGCATATGCGTAAAGTCTCAAGGAGGAGGATTCTGGAAAGATTCAACTGGGTTGGTCGTCTTCTCTTTCGCTCTCCACAACAGTCCTGTTATATATGTACCTACATAAAAGCGAAACATGCTTCATCCGCTCCGCTGCAACAATTACGCTATTTCTAAGGACAGGGAAGTGGATGGAAAGAGAGAGAGAGAGAGAGAGAAGAGGATCTCCCCCAAACATAAAAAAGTACAGGAAATTCTTCTCTCTAGTAAAATTCCTCCATTTGTAGACAGGAAAATTATGTTAGTTTTTGTGAGAAATGAGTCTAGTCTTCATTGATAGTATCCCATTCTCTGAAGAGATATAGCTTCCAACTGAGCTCAATTTGGTTGGGTCTCAACTTAACTCGAATAAGTTGTATTTAGTGTGTGACCATATAAAATGGGATATGATATGATATGTGATATGGGTTTAGAGATTCGGATCCTACTAGCAAAACGCAACCAATCGTACTTGGACCTCTCTCCTTGGCTTTAAGAGAGAGAGGAGGAGAACGTTTGCACTAAACTGGAAAATTCTAAGCCAAAAGATCATTTCAACCGAGAAAGAATTGTCCAACTTTTTATTAGCAAATAAATTTAGCACAGGAAGCTATATTACAGAGATTGGGTGAAAGTGATGTAGATGACATGAACTCAGCGGCTGGCCATCCTTGCCCAAGCTAGCGAAAACCGTCTGATATATCATCATATCCTCATATTTCAAGTTGGGATATAAATATAAATACGTACATGAGCTAATTTATGCAACTAGGGAAGGAATATATATGATATGGCACATCCAAGCCGGTATATAGATACCGGCTTTCAAAAGGCCATAATAAAAAGTTATACCATTCACCCATCCATTTCTCGCATTGATAGCATTTCTATATCATATCATATCATATCATATCCTGATAGACATAGTCCTTCCTCAATATATATGAGCAGCGTTACAAAATGCAAACTTCAAACTCCAATCCAGCCCAGAATAACTCCAGCAAAGACACATTTGTCCCCAAAAACCCATATTAATACAGAGGATGAGGATACTAACTACTTAAGAGGGAAGACTGGACCCTGGACAAACCAGGCAATAATAATATCTCCAAGAAAAGCCCAAGCAGGGGACATAAAATGATGCAATATCATTATTTCCAGAAGATTCCTCCATAGTCCATACCAGAACCACAACCAGGCACACATGAACAGGGAGACATTCACTCCAACCCCAACTCTCCAACTGGAATTGATATGGATTTCTCTGACTTTGGTTTTTAAAAGAATCCCGTTATCCGAGTGAGTCAAACTCAAGCAAAGTCAATCCGTAACTAATGCCATTTAGGCTAATCTGATAAAATATAAACCACAGCCGAGTCAAAAAGTGTCTGCTTTATTAGCTGTCTCAAGATCCAAAGTCCCATATACCTAATTTCTCCCCGGTTCCCTTCGATGAGCCAGCCAAAGTCATCCTCATGCCATGCTTCATTTTGCTTCCCAGGATCATGGAACCGGGAACCGATAATGGGGGAAAGTAGTGTGAGAAACTTAACCCATTTGGGGGGAAATTATAGTATTTTCTACTACGACTGCTCATACTACGACAAATACTACTACGATTGCTACTATTTCTTAGTCAGCTCAAAAAAAAACTTGTTACTACAAAAAAAATTATCCCTTACGTTGCACTTTTTTCTCCTGGGGAGGGAACCATTTAAGAGATTTTTGTACTTGTGGCTCCTCCAGACAAAAAATATATTATAATGTGAGCTAATCGTAATGGACAATGAAGATGGAGATGAGACTTCCCCTTCTTATACCATTCCCCCCCCCGATCGTACCATGACCAGGACCAACAAAGCCATAATTTGTACATTAATCTACTTTAGCTGTACAGACGTTGATTTTATTTGTTGCTTTTATCTCACTTGATTTATATACTTTGTAAGGAGATAAATATGTTATAAATCTCGTGGTGGTCTGCGATATACGTCATTATTTTCGACTTTCCTCCAGACAATGTTATAAAAATGGGTATAGGGGAATGTGAGGGATATGCCCCTATCCAATGTCTCGCTGGTATAGTTTCTAACCTCTGTCTTGACCTCTGAAGATAATTTGATAATTTGTCCTGCGTGGATGAAAATCATGATGATTTTTTTGTCAACTTAAAGTACGATATCATATCATATCGTACGTGCGGATATAATATGGAGTCAAGTGGCAAGTATAATGTATGAGATGAGGGTGTGAGTGTGAGGTTTAACCTGAGGTGGACACATTAGACCTTAGATCTAAGCTCAATTTGCTTAATTTTTTAATGGTCAGTTCTCAGTTCAGTTCATATTAAATGGAATATTTATTTTTCACCTAGATTTAAAGCTTGGGTTTCTTGTATGCAAATATATATGTGCCAAAGCCAATTGCCTACCTAATAGTGCCTCAAAACACTTAAAATGTTAAAGTGCAGATCGAGAATGGGAAGAGGAGGATAAAAAAAGAAGGAATACAATGGAGGCTATTTGACTTGGAGAGTGGCATCAGTCACCCATGCCATTCCCCTCTCATCAATCTATTTCACTCACTTCTCCAATCTCCAGTTGAGTTTTGATCAGACAGTGGGCTCATGACGAGTATTGCATAAGTATTAATATCTACTAATGTTAGTCTAATCGTAAGCAAGCTACTTCCTAATTCCCAAATATAGTTTTCAACATTGCTAATTGATTTTTTTTTGCTGTTACATGTTAATCATAATTAATTATATTCAGTCGACCTTTCTTTCCTTAAAATACTACGTTATGTTAGTATCGCAGTAGCATCCAACACCAAACTTTTTTAAAGGAATAAGTACCCCCAAAATATTTATTGCATTTGCTGTTTGGCACACTGAGGCAAATCCTACGGAAGTACGTAGGAAAAAATGCAAGCCAGACAAGACAAGATAATCTGACAGCTACTGATATACATAAAATCAGCTTGTCTTCTTCCGCACACACACACCCCACTTAATTCTGTTGTCTAACACACTATCACCAACATCCATGACATAAGAAAGGCCATAACTATTCGAAGAAAGGAGGATAAACCAGGGCAAACCATTCCGGGACATGGGAATTATGGATAGAGAATTTTTAAGGATAAAACCATATCTCACCAAGAATTTTCTAATATGATAAGGAGCAAAATAGTGAGCTTGCACATCACACATGAAAAAATAAAAGTCTCGCTCTGCTCTAGTCAATGTCACTCCATGATCCAAATCCAGGATGAACGGTTACAGGAACGAGTGAGCAAACACCAGAAAGAAATTCCTCCATATACATATTTGCTTATGGCTTATTTTAAGTTTTTTCATAGTTTAAGCTAAGCTGTTACATAATCATCATATCATATCATATCATATATTTTTACAACTTAACTTGTGTCTTTCCCTTATTTTTCTGCATGGAAAGTAACAATGTTTTCAAAGGGTTATGTATGTCCCTTTCTCTCTTAAGAAGTTTAGAAATTTGCAGAAGTACCAAAAGGAGTAAAAGTGAAAAACGAAAACGAGAAGGGGAATGAAAATCTGAGTCTCAAATGGCGAAAAATGTACTAAGGACCTCTATGAAATCAGCATGGCAGAAAGAAACTTCTTCCGTTTTTGGAGTCGAGTCCTTTCTCCCTTCATAAACTTCCCCTTCCTTCCCCATCTTTCTATATCAGCACAACTACAACTACTTCTTATCTAAAGTCATGTAAAAGTAAGTTATTTAATTTGTGCATGTCTGCATGCACTCCTGGAAGGGTGCATTTATGTCATGTCGTTGTCTTTGCTGTCGAATATAAAAATCCATCCCATATCATATCGTATATCCAATCCAGTATCCAGGCCTTTTACTTTGTTTGTTTGTTAGTTTCCCCTTGCCTTGGCTTGTCATAATACTTAAACTGACTGACTGCAAGCTGCAAGGTACATCCATACTTGTGGCGACAAAGTAAGCAATGAAGAATTTGTTGGCCTAGGTCTTCCAAGAAGATTATTAGCAAGATGACGATGATGATCATGACTCGCTCATCCTTTTCATCATGACATGGCTCTATGGGAATTTTAACTAATCGTGTTCATCATCATCCCATCACATAACATCAGATACCTCACAATCCCGCTGATTCTGATCTTTCCAACAAACAAACCTAAACTTTTGGCCTCATATACCTTTTCCATAATATTATGACAAATCCCCCCGATGCATCATTCTCCCCTCCACATCACAGTCTCCGTCGTTTTCTCTCTCGTGTTCTTGGAAGGAACAATGTCAGTGGAAAAAAATTGTTTGTTTGTGTACGCAGTGTAAAGAAAAGCCCAGGATGACCCTTTGACTTCTCTATAGAAATCCTGCAGTTCTCAGAGTGCCCCACTGGGAGAGATTGCTAAATTTTCGCGATCCTTTTATCTTGATCCAATGTTGAGCATGTGCGTTCTAACTTTTAAGGATATAATTCTTCTCCTCCCACAAGCTCAAGCACAAGGCAAAACAAGACAGACAAAGCCAAGAAGCCAGTCGGGATGAACTACACGCTTGGGAAAGTTGTTCCAAACATGGGGAAAATACCTATTCATATGTCCATATCGAAAATGTAATTCGCAATTTGCCTATATCTACCTATTCCTAAGGTAAAATTAGATTGGCCTGACAGGGTCTGCTATAAGCCATAGCCTTGCCTCTCATTTGACGCAATAAATATTTGAATCCATGCATGTTTAATGTCGACATGTCGGTAATCAGGTCACAACTCAGGAAGGCCATAAATATTGTCAGAACTACACATAACGACTACAAAGGCCTCTGGTCCGACAAAGGTGGTTTAACAATCCGGATAATCGGGAACAGGCCAGAAAACAGAACATGATGTCCAGGCCATTGCATGATGGGTACTGCCTTCACAGCAAATTTCGAGCTACCCATATTAATGTCCCATTTTGCTGCACCACCAAACTACTATATTATGCTCATTTTTATTGCTGTTCTGTAGCAGTTTTCATTTCCTCAAGTGCTGAGAATGTACATCGTTTCTTACATAACATCACAACAGTCCTGTCATGAATAGTGCAACATAGGTAGATTCGCGGTGGAAAAAAAATCCTGTCTATCTCAGCAGTTATCTATAAATCGCACATGGTACATGTTACCTCACACCCAGCACCAAGTTCTCTTTGGCTGGCAGCTAGCTAAAAATCCAAGCAAACTTTCTTCCGCACACATTCGACCTTGTTACGGCATTCGGCACATCAAACAAACTTTCCCCCCGCATGCATGCATAATAAATATATCTTTATATTCCCAAGTGTGTTGACGTTAGATATAAGGATGGAAATATTGATATGATAACATGAGGAAAGTTAGGGTTCTCTTACCTTGACCAGAGCATAAGGTGTGGATGACGAGCAAAATTAAAATTTGCACAAAATAAAAACTCATTGTCCCGGATTTTATAGAATATGATGATTGATGACTTTAATGGATTAGTAGACGCTCCTAAATGAAAATGCCGGTGATGGGTGATGGGTGGGGCAGATTTGATAAGAAGATGATGATCACGTCAGCTCAAATCCACTGTTATTTATATAATGATCAATTAGTCCTTTCTTATTCTTGATCCGTCCATTTATAAAATCAATTCTTTTCCAAAGAAAGTGTTATCTTGCGAAGGAGGAATTTTTCCTGCTTGGGGAAAATAACCGCTTTTTATGTACTTTTCACTTTTACAGATCAAAACTGGATTTATCAACTTTTGTTCGGCTCTTTATGGAACTCCACAGTTTATTCCAGTCCTTTTGTAAAGAAGAAAATATCCTTAGGGAAAAATACCGCTTCCCAAATTGTATCGGTATATATCAGTTAAAACTGTTTTTTATTCTTGGCTGTCCTTCTCCACTTATTGGTGTATATGTCCTGTTTGGTGATATTGGTTGGGTCTATGTAGTTTTTGTTGTTCTCTTGTCCGGTCATGAACATATATTAGATAATGAACCTTCTTGGATGAGAGCATTTGACTGACTGAGAAGATAGGCCAGACTTGACTTGCCTTTTCACGAATGCCAAAATAAACAGTTCATAGAAACTAGTGTGTGGATCGAGTGTGGAGTACAAAAAGTAAAGGAGAGAGAGAGAGGAACAGAAAAGAGTGAAAGATGCTTCCAATATAATATAATACTCTTTGGCGAGTGTGCCCCTGGTATGGTCTGCCGAGACAGAGTGTTACACTTTTATATGTAAGCGTTTTTACACGCAATATTATGAGGAACAGGAGATAACAAAAAACCTGTATTTTTCTGCATGTCTTCATTACATCTTGTTTTGTTATATGTGGATTGGAGTAGTTCCTTGTACCCTGCGCCCTCATGTCCGTTCTCTTGTTATTGTGTGCTAACAGCATTCATTCACTCAAATTCACACGAAAACACTTTATCTCCATCCAAATAAAAGTGTACAGCTCCACGCATTTTCACCAACAAAGTTACGGAGAAAAATAATATGCCGGTTTGTTTGTATTATTTTCTCTCTCATTGAATACAAAAGGTGTTGTTCCATTCAAAAAACCAAGCCTATCCGAAGGGGAAAGGAGGGTTCTCAACAACACTTTGAAATTTTGAATGAGCTAATCTACTAATCATTATCTTGATTAGTTAATTGGAGATGTAGGTAAACTTACTATACTATAACTGTAACTAAACTTATGTTCATATTATACTTATAAGCATTTTTGTAAATGAATGAATCTCCCTAACCATCTCCCTTTCCTTACGTCATTTTTATTATGGACTTCTCATATCAAAGGTCAATATAGCAATAAAACGCAACACTTAAAATAAAATGAAAAGCAGTTTTACTATCTTAAGGAGTTTACAAATTATTATATTAATTGCTAATTAGGCATAGTTTCTAGCACTTTCTATATTGCATACTTGGAAATCCCTCCTACTTGGGTGTCAAAGTGTTACTTTGAGCTTAAAGGTATTTTTTAAATGAATCCCTCATCATCTCCTTATCTTATCGTTAATAGTCTCAATGTCTAATTTGCGCATGGAGTGCAATGCAAGAGGATTCATCATTGATTTTTACAGCCGAAGAAGCCATAATAATATCATATGCCTTGGGCTTTCACCTAACCGCATATCATATAACATATCTCAAGCATTTCACGAATTGCAAGATTGCAAAAGTCGGTGAGGGCAAAAAGGACGGGATAAAAAACGGCATGATACATATCCTCCCCCATATTACTTTACAAAAAAAAATCAGGTCCATTCAACCGGCATTGAGAGTTGTGAAGCAAGTACTATTTTATGAAGTCTGCAGCGTGTGGCCTGATAAGCATTTTTTTCTTCTCGTTTTAAAGTTATAGCTCCACTACTGCATAGACATATGCCTATAAATACCCGGTCGGGTGGGATACACAATAGCAGGTTGAAGAGCAAGTTCCGTTTCCCTCTCCCAATTCACTCCACACTCCTTTCTCCTTCGTGGCAATGAATGGGGAAGACGGAAGGAAACTCACGGCTCAGCCATGAATTACACCCACACACGGATAATCTGCAGTAAAGTGATTAAACCGCTCCGAAGTTCCATAGATATAGCTTGTTTTGTTCATTAGCTAACTATAAACTACATGAGCATACTTACATGACAAAAAAATCTCTTTGGGATATGTTGATATGTACACAAGAACATATTTTCTCTATCATTTTGGCTCCTCCCGTGACTTTTTGGCTTCTCTAGATAATGCAGTGAAGCATGTTACGGGATTGACACGCATCCGCATGGTATGCCATGAGCTGGATGGAATAAACAAATACAATCCCATTCCAATTCAAAAACAGCCAGTAATAATAATAATATCGGGGGAAACGACAGCATTTAATGTGGTTCCACTAGACCCAATTTTCCTCCGACTCCATTCTTTTATGGTCTTGGGATGAATTGGAAAGGATTTTTCTACACCCACACACGGCCACGGCCTCAAACAACTTAAACTTCTCTCCGCTTCCCCCTCATCCCATTGTCTTTTATCATTCATTATCCTTTCCCCTTATTTACAAAACACTGGAATTTTCATTTCACTCTCATTTTTATGAAAGAAATCTTCCTCCAAGTCAATTATCCACGTAGGTAAGTGGGAGGAAGAACACGCTTTCCAGCTTTGTATACGTACTCATTCAACTTCGTTAACGAAAACTGGAGTCGGGACGCGATACGATATGGTCGATGATGATATGATACGATGCGATATTGATATTGATATCGATCCCCCTTTTAAAAGATAAGCAGGGAGGGAGGATATGGGGAATGGAGCCTATAAGGAAGGAAGGAAGAAGGAAGGATGAAGCCAAAGTTCCAAAAAACAAACTTAAAGGAACTCCTTTATAGTTAAATCATGTGACTTGAGTTGTGTTGGCAAAATAATTGTTTTGACATTTTCCACCGTTACACACATGCCGCTTGGCTTGAGGAGCCACTCCCACAGTCAAGCGACAAGGGATGTCAGTCATAGTCATAGTCACCCCATCCCGGGCATGGCATCGAAAGGGAAAGGAGGCTCTACTCTTATACTCTGGAGGAGGAATGTGAAGAGGTGACTATTACAAATTATCCTTCTGGCTTGAGCTGGCTCCGTTATAGATAGATGGGCATGGGAATGCACTTTGTCACTAATTAGGCGTGTGATGTGCATGCAGTTCCTGTAATGTGTAGGAAACATATTTAGAAAGGGTTGTATTTGTATTATGCAAGCATAAGGTGATTCCGACTTCCAACAGCAGAGGCTAATTTGTCACCACTTCTTTTTTAAGAAGCAGATCAAAAAGTATGGTAGCAAGTTACTATCTATATTTAAAAGGACCATCTCAAGAAATGGAAAAATGATAAAAAATTATGAACCGGGATTACTGTCAGCGTCAGCATCTCAGCCTGATCAATAATATTCCTCTACCTTTTTATGAATTTACTACGTGAATGAAGATTGTTATGCAAAAAAAGACAATTTTGGCAGCTATAAAAGTAAGATTGCAAAGCAGTGTTTGGATTTTGGAAGAACATCCTCTCTTCTCTCTTAGTAATTCGGTATGTTTATGTTTGAAAGGAAGAAATGAGAGATTCTTCTTCCTTCTGGTTTCTACGTGTTGTACAATGCCCTAGTCAGATTATAAATGACTCATTATAATTCTGGTTCCATGCAGTAGTAGTCAGTAATTTGCAGCTGGTCCTGATGGAACTTTTCCGAGTAGGAGATTTTAAATTACTTATATCCTAGAGACAAGCCTCTGCACCTTCCCACCTAGTAAGATATAGAATTTCTTTAACAGTTTTGCCAGAGTACCGTCAGCCCAACACCAG
Organism: Pseudosinella alba; assembly: GCA_034700485.1. Lineage (NCBI taxonomy): Eukaryota > Metazoa > Arthropoda > Collembola > Entomobryomorpha > Entomobryidae > Pseudosinella > Pseudosinella alba. The sequence goes on from JAQIXQ010000012.1 coordinate 94,626, forward strand.
CAATTAACCTTAACCAACTGTGGAATATAATACAGGATGGTTGTCGTTGTCATTATTAAAATTGCCCACACAGTATTATGTATCTCAGTTAATTGGCTTATTGGTCAGATGGGATGATAATAGTAAACAGTAATTACTCATCATCATCCTCCCTCCACTCCCCCACATAGGTAAATAAACTAGGTATAAAAATAAACGGACCCAAATGCCTTTGCCCTTTCTTTTCTCTCCAAAGTGCATTTCCTGAATTCAACAGCTCCTGTTCGTTGTCCCACCCAAACTCTGAGCTTTACAGTGACGTTGGCATCATTAGGACAGAGAGGAGGGCTGCCGGCATCAAAAATGCTATTTTTTTTCTAATATAACTCATGAAATTTAAGCCTCATCCCGACCCGCAAGGAAGTATCATCGTCATCATTAGCGAATTAGGACAGACACGTGGAGAGATGGAAGCATGACATTGGTTCAATATTCTCGCAAAAATTTGGTAAATGTACTTTTATTAGATAAGCATTCCGCTAACAGCATCCCTCAATTCGTTCTAACCTTCCGGCTAAAGATATATTTGACTAGAGGGAAGAACATGGATAGGTGCATTGCATTTGTTTATTTTAGAAATTTGTTATCCTTTCTCTATCGAGGATAGACAGATTTTCGGATGGTATAACCTTTCCCGAACGAGGGAGTGGAGGAAATGAAATCAACCCATATTACTTATCGTGTTACTTGACATGCTGATTTTTTGCACACTTTTCCGCAGATGCAGATATGTCATGCTTGATTAGATTTACAACACACAACATGACTTTAACGATGTGTCGGTAGTCGGTGGACTCATCTTCTATATTTGCACTGAGGACAATCTCCGCTGGTTTCTCTTTAAAAATTGCATATGCAATTTTTATGCTCCTCCTTATCGTAAAACTGTCAAAATAATTGTAATCAAAATTTTCATAAAAAAAATATTCTCCTTGTCAAGTGCGGTTTTGTGTTCGTCTTATTTACAGCATCTGCTGAGCAGTTTTTTTTCAAGGAAGGTGTGGGTGTGGTATGCATGTAATATGGTTTGATGGCATTTGGTTTGGTGTTGGTCACGATATGATATGAACTGACAGTTCCTAGTTACTACTCACATAAAATCGTTAAAAGTAGACGTTGACGCTTCCGAATGGAAACGGAGTGTTCATGTGCGAAAAAAAATAAGTATATGCATTCATATATATGTATAGCCCATGTTGCATAACATGAGTAATGATTAGTACCCGAATACGTGATGAGTACCTATAATAGCCAGCACCTCATGCAAAAACTTACCTAACGCAATGTGCCTAATCGTAATCAGCTTTTATTTGGTACGAGAGAGGAAAAAATGGCAAACCGGGTCTTAATAAATGCTTGTTATTGTGAGTCACGTATAATTTATATAAGTACGTTCACGGGTGTCTCCACAATAATTCCTGTGTAAATAGGTGTCCGACATCGTGCAAATTACTATACATGCTCGAGTCAAACAAAAGGCTCTAGTTTTATACCAGACCAAGGTACAGTTCTTTATGAGTTCCGTTGATTGAATCAACATTAGACGTGTAATTTGATGGAGACCGACTTCTTCGGTGATAATTTGAGCGGAGAATAGCAGTAGAATAGAATATGTTTTTTAGTGAAAAACCACGAAATATTATGGCGCCTTCGTTTTCCCCCTTTGATTGCCTGTGACCCTTAAAAATAAAATTGTGGTTATGATGAATCCCGTATCGAATCGTATCCGCATCCATATCCTCCTAATGAAGCTTCCAGGAATTTACATTAGTTACGTAGTAGATATTGATATTACTAAAGATGAAGAAACGGAGTAGTAAATTATTGTGCTTTGTTGCTGTTCCGGTTTTATGAGCAGAGTTCATTCTGAGGAGTTCATGGAAATATGAATGACTGGTGCGTAAATAATCTGAGTTTTAGCCTTTAAAATCCGTTGTTGTTCTACTTTCGAAAACGTTTATATCGGGGGGATTTGTCAGTCGATATTGTCTACCTACCCCAATGGCGTATTTTTTACGGATGCAACGATGGCATAATTCATTGAAATGAAATGAAACTCGTTAGTTAGAAATAAACAAGGAAATGTTGACATAGGCATGTCGAATCAGGATTAGGATTCATCGGCATTCGACATAAGGATATTATGTCATCGAGGTGTAGGATATATCATTGGCATTTTTTCTATTGTATTGATTTTCTTCGGGGGAAATGTGTGGGCTGACAAAGAAGTTTAAAATATTTTGGAGTTTAGTTTTCAATAATTGAGGGTGAATTCTTCAACAAACATGAATGAAAACGAATGACACGCAATGCAAACTTATTGACGCATGTGTTTTATGAATTCCTACTTAGAAACCATTTTAAGCCGTCGGTTGTTTATCACCGAGAAAAAGTATTAAAAGAAATGTTAGGATGAGATGATATTGACTCATTTCCGGTAAGTTGGGTAATTTGAAAACAATATTTGGACAGTTTATGAATTGGCCCATTGATACTGGAGAGGTTTTTCTTTAAAGTTTTGTTTACGATGAAATAACTAACCTATGCGTAATTGTACAAATACATGCATGTCTGTCGAGCCGAGTATACTGGAATAGACTTTTTTTTAAAATGTCTATTGTATTCATTTATCTGAACACTGTATGTTTGCTTTTTTCTTATAGAAATGCAATTATTCTTGTCATACTAATCATAAATCTGTTAGGTAATAAATAAATGGGCAGTAAGTTCAATGTCCATATCAAAGGTTGCATGAGAAAAACCTTTAATTTAATTGGGAAGCTCGTCAAACCAAACACTTAAGGACAAACTTGTAACAAGTGGGAATAACCAACCCTCGCTAATTTCCCATCGCCATCCCCTATCACTCATCCAATTGTCCTTCCTTCCAGTACTACCAGAATTAGGCACAACTTGATTTGCATTTCATTATGCGTCTTTTCCGACCGTTGAATCTATGTGGTTGGTAATTTTGCTAAAGGAAATATAATTACATAAGGAGTAAAATTTATACATTTATATATGCATAACATTTCCGTTAATTTCTCACACCTTCAATGACAAGACAAGCTATAAATATCCACACAATTGATTATTAATTTAAATTTTTCTCATAGAAAGAAAATTAATTTCAATTTTATGAATGGAGGAGGATATCTCAAAAACCTTCCTAACCTTTGCTACCATCACGCCAGATTGAAACATAAATGATGTCAAGTCAAGTGAAGTTAGTCCTTGACAGGGACTCCTTGTGAAATCATGTAAGTGGATCTATTTTTAAAGACAAAGAAATTATGTATCACAGGCATACCGGAAGATAAGTTAAGTATTTGTGAAATATTATACTACCTATGCAATATTATATCCTCTTCTATTCATAGCGATTCTCCCAGCTTCTTCTTCACGATTCATGTTTATAATCCTATAAAATCTTCAGCGTGACTACTGATAATGAACATAATATAATATGACATAAAATCTACTTCAGAAGCTGAACTAGGCTGCAGTGAATAGCCTCAACAAAGTCAATGCATTTTATTTCTTATTTTTACACATTTCCACCCATTTTTGCCAACAAGTTCATGTCATCATAAATTTTGAAAATTATTATCCTGCATCGCCCATATTCCTAATTGATCTTTCTTAAGTTCGTATGAAGCACAGACAACCTATGGCCCAATGCATCTACTTACTTATTAACCCATTCTACGTGCTTTAAAAACAGCATCGGCAATAAAAAGAGGCAAGCTAATCGTAAGCTAAATTTACCTCACCTACATACATGCACATATTGCACACTAAATATTTGACATTTCCTCATTAGACTTCCTTCCTTTGTTTGAACTTGAACTTGTTTCAAACTAACACACAAGCAAAAAATTGCAAGGTAAGGGAGGGTCGGTAGTCGGTGGATGTGCCACCTCCTTTCCTCCACTCTGATGACTGATTTAAATCTTGAGCCAACCTTCACATAAATAATACCTCAAAGTAAGCCATATCGTAATATAATAATTTTTAGCATTCTGTCTCAGTCTCCCACAATAGATTACAATCATCACATCCCCATCAACGAGATGCAAGACAGGTACCTTTTAATTTGTTAGTTTTGTCGCAAACAAACTAACAAACCAAAAGCATATCATTGCAGATATTGTTCCAAATAGGAGGATGACGTTACAGCGACAAAGCCAGCATTATCTAGGTCCACTAATGCTATGGGGTTGAGTTACCTAACTATATCATTATTATCATATCATCATCTCTCAGCATCATATTCATACATTACAATAATTACATGTACATTTGTTTCATTTAGAGGAAAAAAGTAGATTATGCACTCATATCTCACCCCGCGCGGTACATAATTATATGCACATTTGTGTCTCGCATCACGCACTTACATTTTTAATATGAGTAGATACAGCATAACGTAATAATGATGATAATAAGCAGGCGTGTGGATGGCTAAAGGCTATAAAGTATTTTTAAGTACTAGCAGCGCTCCGCAGCGTTCTGTTGTACTTATCATTATCATCGTTAGTTAATGCACAATCATAGAGTGGAAGTTGAAGTCATCGCAAGTAAATTGATGGCCGGCGAGAAGAGGAAGTTTTCTCACAGATATGATGAGGGGACTTATGTACATGTACATTTTACTATTACACTATTTAATCTTCTTATAGTCATTCTAAGGATGAATATTATGTGATTATGATGACTATTTGCCATTTGTATGACTCGCTGATTACGAAGTCGACTTTGTTACACGAGAGATCCCATCCAATCTCAGCAGATTCATAAACATATTCACAGGAACAAAAGGAAAAGGACAAACGCTGGCAGCGTCATTGTGTTATAGATACTGGCCTGGGATATGACGCTGGGCTTTGCCTGTAAACTCCAAGCGCGTAAGAATTTGCATATTATTCCTTCAGTCTATATTTAATTTTAATTTATGGAACGAAATTAATATTTGTGCTATAACCAGAAGAAACGAGAGGAGATAAGTGCTGTTGCAGAAGTGTTGTGCCCCACTTGGATCATATTTTTTTTTTTTTTTTTTAGAAAATACATATCCTAAATATTAATTCAGCCTAGTACATAAAATGTGAACGTTTAGTGAATGAATGAAGAGATGAGGAAAGTCATGCTAAATATTTGTGCAAATTGCAAAATATCTTCTGATCCTTACAAAAGAGCAAAAGAAGAGGATGCTGAATTCTGAATTCACCATATCATACTACATTATCTTATACTTAACTATTATTGCCAGTGAAGACATGGGTGCAAAGACATTTTTTGGCAAAAGATAACTAAATTCCTGCAATTATATTTTTGTTTGCTCAGTCCAGTTCCATCTTCCATCCTCCTCCATCCAGTATGAAAAATTGGACGAGTGAGTTTGGTTAGTCAGACAAATTAACGCAAAAACTCTCTCCTTCAAATTTTATCATGAATTCATGAGGTTCATGATGATGACTGATTGTTGTGAGTGAAACAACTTACGTTATAGCATAATTTTTTTTAAATGCACACATTGGCAGTTTATAGTGAAATGAAATATTACAGAAAAAAATAATTTCAACCTGGAAAACCATTGCATTGTGCATGCATTATCCTTATCTACGAATTCATGTATTTTATAATGCTTTGGATTTAAAGCACGTAAAAAATCACTTTAGTGCTACATTTAACAGATATAGTGATGTGATAGTACTGAAATGTTAGAGGAATAAAATACTAGAATCCTGCTCATCAGCAGCAATTCATCATGGAAGGAATTGAATCGCTCGTTATTTCGCAATGAGCCGTACACAACAAAAAAAACATAACTTTTTTAAATGCTTCTGTGAATGTTGAATACGTTCCTGGAGGAAAGGATGAAGATCTGACGAATTTCTCACGAATTTTTACAAACATGCAGTGCATATGAGAATAAGACTGACTACAGCCATGTAAATCAGTTTAAATGTAGCTATCTTAATAATATTATATGCATCATCGTCTTTTTTTTTGGTTTCCTCTCGGTTTTTGTATCCCAACATGACGTAAGACGTATCTAACTACTGCCATTGTAATCATTTTGATTTTTGAGTCGGAGTATGCAGGCACGCATACAATTCTCATCTAATCAGGAGTGACTGACTTGTGCACAAAAATGTAATAAAAGTTGGGAAATGAAATATTTTAGTTTTTAGCATTAAGAAAAATTCAGATATTACAAATAAGAAGTGTATTTATTCGTATGTAAGGGTGTGTGTCAGTTAATATTTAAAATTTAGATTCAAAAAGTTATTTTTCTCCTGCAATTTTGTTTTTTTAAATATCAGACGGGAAATTATCAAAAGAATTTTAATGCAAATGTATGACTAACTTACATAATTTATTATTAAGTAAGCCGCTATAAACTCAAAGCCACGACGATGGCGGACTTCGATCCATTCATTAAAGTTGTGGTCGTCGGTGACAAAAATGTTGGTAAGAGTTGGTTCGTGTCTTACTTGATCAACGATGCAACTCCCTCGAAAAATGCAAGGACTAATTTGTAAGTATAAAAAAATAATCTTATGATAAATTGTAGATTTCATCATAATGCAGTTGTACGTCACATTATGTTGGTCAATTTTTGGCTTTCGAATGGATTATATTTTTTGCTAATATACTCTATTGCAGGTTTGATAGCCAAATCAAGCAGATTGAGGTTGAAGGGATTGAATATGAACTGACTATATGGGATACTCCAGGTGGTGATGAAATGAAGAGATTGAGATGTCATGCTTATTCTAAGGTATCAGGATTCAGAATGATTATAAAATTACATAAGCAAATTATTACGAAAGTTAAATTTTTGCAGAATTCGGTCGGATATCCGTTGAACGTTGGACGCGTCGTATCCTGACCGCATTCGCTATCAATTTACTTTTTATGAATGCAATTGGCATATATTGTGGAAAGTGGATTTAAGACTTTTGGCTTTTGACTATCATCTTTTTTTTAGACGGATGTGATATTACTGTGCTACTCTGTTGATGATCCAACATCATTTCACAATATTTTACGTAGATGGACCCCCGAGCTGAAACGACATTGTCGAGGCGTACCAAAAATCTTGCTGGGTAAAGCCCTTAATTAAACCAAATTTAGATTTTAAAATAGGAATTTGTTTTATAAAATATATCTTTCTTGAATTGTGACTCACTTTACATTAGGACTGAAATCCGATCTGAAACGAAATTCTCGCAAACCATTCGTCTCGGAGAAGGAGGGAGAAATCATGCAGTTACACATTAATGCCGCATCCTTCTACGAATTCTCCATGGGACAACAGAAGAAGCTCCACCAAATATTCTCTAAAGTGGTCCGAGTGGGGATGAGAAAGAAAATGAATGCTTATAAAAATTCATGCGTTATTCAATAAAACGGTCTTTAATCTCAAAAAACTACATTTACCTAGATTTGAACACTGAACCTAGATCTGAACTCGTCGCCGAGTTTGACTTTGTACCTTCAAAAAGTTAAATTTCAAACTTGTAAATTGGCTGCGAATGTATAGATTCATATTTGACTGTTTGACATAGGTAGGTAGATGCATAGATATGTATTCAGAATTAGTAATAAGTAAATATTATCGTGTCACCTTCTAATGACTCCTAATTAAAGAATGAATTATTAATGAAGGATGGGAGGCAATTAGTGGGTAATTATGTAAATGTCATATAGGAGGGTGACTCAGCTTCCCATTCTTCACCCGACATTATTATTGTAAGTCATGTCGAGTATGTGTCAATATTCGTATTTCCAGCAAGCACACGTAATCTGTAATTTTTTAAACTTTGGAAATCTTTCTTATCTAATTTGCGTTGTCATCAGGGGGCATTGCAATATGATGTCATAATTTGGAGGGGGGGAGGGGGTATATGATAAAGATGACGTCTGATGACATGGGGTGGGGGGGGGGGGGTTGGCTGCTTTGATGATGTCATCATCATTAAAGCTGATAGATTACAAGTTGCTCATTCCTCAGAGAGACAAGAAGTTTCTCATCTACATAAGCATAAATTAGTTGGTGGTTAAGTGTAAAAAGCATCGATCATTTTTTTGTATTTTGCTTGTACTAACGGCATTAGATGGTTGAGTTCAAAATATTTAATAGTTAATATATAATTCAAAATTAATATACACATTTACAATATGCCTTGATGACATGACGTGGAAGGGGGGGGGTAATGGGAGCTGATGATGCAATGATGACGTGAGGGGGGGAGGAGGTCAGAAAATCGCGATTTTTTGATGACATCATATTGCAATGCCCCCTCAGGTAAACAGTTGGGATCTGGAACTGTTTGTCATTGCGTAAATGTGCACATGTGCGTGTTGCCGTATTATGAGTAGATGTCAAATTTTTTCAAGGACTGTTGTTAATGGTACGTCAAGATATGAAGTTATAGTGCTGGTACTAACACGATTATGATTGGACATCGGATCTTGTCCGAGAGTACTAAGAGTAGGTCAGTTGTCGCATAATTGGCTGCTCTTAGCTTCTAATTGAGAATCCAATCCAGCAACAATAACTAAAAACAAGGAAATAAATTTATTTCCAAAAACAAATCAAATCTTAATTCCATTTTTACATGAATTTATGGGGACTGTCATCAAACCAGTTTAAAAAATCCAATTTGAATCTGAGCATTCCGCAAACTCAAACCTAACCAAATTCACAACTCTCCTCAGTTCTTTTCCACCGCAAAACAGACAGACAGAGCTTCCTAGCTGACAGTTCCCCGATTATCTCATCCGCTGCTCTGGGCATCATCCCAGAGAGTTTCATCAAGTTTGTTATGCCCGCACCCTCAAACAACTTTTCGCATGTAATGCTAAAATTCACAATATAAAAAAATATAATATAAGCTATATGCTCTACTATAACTGCCCACCTACTATCATTACTGCAAACTTCCTCCCTTCCCTCCCTATTCCCTATCCACTGGCCAAAGAATTAGAAGATGCCAAAGTGACTTCCCTGTGCCGTGTTGTTGATGACGGACACGGACACGACTCGGTTCAGTTGATGGCTTACAGAAATAGAAAAATATGTACACTATTTTTAATGTAATCAAATCAACATAATATATAGTCATATCACATATAATATATCATCATGGGCTATGTAGGAATAACATCTCTCTCTGCTCTCTACACAGAACCGCTTTTTAGGATAAACAACAATAAGAACGTTTCACGGTCAATGTTGGAGCAGCCCAGTTGACAGCGTCATTTTAGCGTGTGGCTCATAACATAAAACAGCAGAAGTTTGCTTGAATGTTCGGCGAATGAGTTTGTTGATAGTTTGAGCAGGCACATGAAAATATATAGTGATTGGTCAGGGTTGTGGTTTATTTAACTGCAGCAGTTAAGTAGTAGACATTTAGGCCTCATTTGCCACTTTGACCTCGGCAGGAGAGGAACTACAAAGAGGAGCCTGACTCTTTCCAGCCAAATAATTTCAAAGGTAAGTCTTGTTAAAAAACATCTTTCACTCTTCAATTAAAATTACTATGCTGTCTGTGTGGCTATAATTACTTACAATTCTTACAATAAATTATGTGGAGGTTACCAGAGACTTAAGGTATAACTTTAATTACAGTAATAAGGTTCTTCTTCATAGTTAAAATTCTCAGAAACTTAAAGATAGCATGATATATTGCAGCATATAATCTTCACTGATTGATTCTCAGTGCCTTCCGGAGTGTGTGTTGATTGTTCGCCTGTAAATCTATTAAATCGTAAAAATGGAAAAAGAAAAATGCATAGATAAGTGATCCAAGTAATCCTAGTACTATATGCTTGGATTCTACTAATACTCTAACGCATTACATACAACAATATTCTATTTGAAGGTGAAGGATTAGTCTAATTGTCATTATTTTTAACCCAGAATAAAATGCTTTGATTTTTTATCTAAGGTTCCTCTCGCAAATTGGCCAAATTCCCACGTTAAATTACCCCAGCATGAAAATGATTTAAACAGAGAATTTTATTAGTAAACCTTAACTATGATTTCCCATAAAAATTAAGTACTTTCATGTTGTTCTCTATGAAAAAGGGCAAACGAATTTTTCAGTGGTTTGTGGTGCCATTGGGGAAGGTCACATTGCATTGACTTTTTCAACAGCTTTTGAACAGCCTACAAGGAAGATGATGTATGTGTTTTTGAAGGAGGTTACTTGAGTTGCTGTATCCATGCAAAAGTTGCAAAAGGAGGAAAAAAAGTATTAGCTTTGCTTTGACTCTCTCTGAATCTGAATTACGAGCTCCATGATGGGATATTGGGCTTTGTTTCTGTTCTGTATAGCCATAATAATAATACCACATTCGCCAATCTGCATTTCCAATTCCCATTCCCTGCCTGGTTTCGCTTATATTCTAGAATGTACAAAAAAGTATCCGTATACCTATATGCACTATATGCACGCGAAAACCGTCAACTTCTGCAATAATGAGTATGAGATGATGCACATAATATTCCCTGTTTCTTGCCATTTTCCCTTATTCATGCCCATAGGCATTATAAATCATACATGGAGATAACTTGGGTACAGGTTATACAAGTGTTGTTGTCGACTGCCCCCATCATAATTCATAATCTTGACCATAATTGCAACAGTAATCTCACCTGTGTTCGTTCAGGGGATGCAAATGTTACCCTTCCTTGTCATTGTTGAAACAAAAAAATAATATATTGCAATGGAAATAAATTCTAATGTGCGGTTAGGTATGGTTGGGTTGAGGGAAGATCATTTGCCTACTTCAATCAAATTGGGCATCCGATCCCCGTCAAATATATCATTGTACATTTGTGCATTACAATATTTACAATGTAATATGCATATGAATTTTATATTGTCCATCAGGCCATATCGGATCAGATGCAAAATCGCCGAAAATAATTGCTAATGGCTGTAAAAATACAATGCTATTTTAGATTGATGATAGGGTATTGTTGCATTCGAATTGGCAGTTGGGATTTGCAGTGCCAAGTTGAGGAAGTTGATGATGATGATGATGATTACGGTGATCTTGAATTTTGACCGCGGTGCATCGTACCATGTTCGGATGCCATCCCAATCCCATTTTGCTAGTCGCTAACCGAAAGGATGCTTGCATGAGATGATGAAGTAACAATAGAATTTGACATTTTTAATTATAGACATTATTGCATGGGTTGGAAGATTTGTTTTAAAATAAAATGGAAATAGAGTTGGATTTAATAATAGGTCAAATTCCCATTCGGTTGTTGAGATTGCAAAAGCATCTCTAGCGTGTTTAGATAGAATCCTTTCATGGCATATATTTCTTTTTGTAATAACTAGCTACACAGTAGCATCAGTATTATATACTGCATTACAATCACAATTAAAATATTTAAGTTTTTACTTTTCCCTAAAATATAATTCCCTAATTTCATAATGGGATGAGCTATGATCAGCTCCTGAAAGTTTGGACTTTGGGCTTCAGGATGTCATCTTTGTATATCTACAAATAATTGCATGCTATTATGAAATGATCATAATATCATTATTCATTATCGTTACTCATGCGATAACGCTCCTTCGTTACTTTACCCATATCCTAACTTCATAAGCCGCAAACATATCTCCACTCCAAACTGTTATGCAATCCGACAAATGATAACAATGCAACGCTATACATTTTCCCCAGCCCATGCATAAACCAACTTGTTTTTTTTGTATGCACACATTACGTAAGCCAAGCCAGTTCAAGTTCTATTGAAATATATAAAAAAAAAACGGATCATATGTTGAGCCCAGCTGGGACAAAGGGACATAAGGAAAGGAAGAATACAAATTGTACAAGATGAGCTTGAGAGGATGAGGAACGAGCAAGAGCAGCCACACGAGTCGATGATATAGTCATATCAAGTTTTTTCATGGTAAACAAGTATATGCCTAAAGTGTATAAATTATATCTATTTCGTTTCGCTCATCAACTCATCTATCTCCATCATATCGCAATGAAATTAATTTAGAGTAAATAGGCACATTAATATAGATCTAGCTGGGACTAGGTAAGCATTATTATTAGCTCAATTCTGGCCGATCCAAAACTATATTCATATTCTACAATTTCTCTACCTATATTTGAGGAAAAATACTGAAGAAAATGTGGATATATTACCTATAATCTTTGTACGCTAATGTAGCCACACTAGCGCACTATTATATAGACTATTACATAAAATATAGAAATAGAAGAAAAAACTGTAATTTTGTATGTACAATTTTACAGTAAAGTAGGCGATACCTGCAAAGCTATCATAGGCATGGCCATAAAAATATCATCGCCTCTTCTTTCTCTTTGTTCATTTCCCTTCATCATCAAAAGTAAAACTGCCGTATATGTGAATTGCATAATGTAATTTCGATAAAGCCAGAATAATGAAAAGGGACGAATCTATTTACTTGTTAAAAATTAAAAGGTGTTGTTATATTTATTGGTCAACGCTGTATCTGTTAAACCTTTTAATGAAGCTCATAAAAGATGATTTTGACTTCAAATTTTATGCATTTATTTTCATGCAACTTGTTTCATGTACTGTTTTAATGATATCATTTACTAACTGCTAAAATTTATGTAGGTATTCATCTATAATCACTTTGTTATGCAGTTTTCATACACGAAAAGATTTTTTTTAGCCCAGTGTCTTAGCCCAAGTCAAGTCCCCTTTCTTATCACATCAAATCACATCCCTTATCGCCATCATTAGCATTGCATCTTATCTTATTCGGTACTTGCTTTCGGCTGTTGTTGTTGTCTTTGGCTTGTTTTGTTGGCGTTGGCACAATAGTCAATTTACGGGAATTACACTCGAGATATGAATTAAAAATAAACAAGTTTTCCCCCATCAAAATCAAAGTGCTCACACAGCACAACAATAATCTGCCATCTGCGGTTTTGTAGAAGAGAAGAAGTAGAAAAAAATAAATGTTATCTGGTTTTGTTTTCCCTGCAAGCCAAAGCCAAAGCCAAGCTTTTGTTATTATTTATATACCTAACCTAACCAATTTCATTTCATATGAAATGAAAACAGAAACAGTAGTTTTTTTTCTTGAGGAATGAATTTAGATGGAAGACCAGACCAGTCGTATCCATGCATTATATTAAATGTTTATGCTCAGGCCAGGAGAACAAAGACAATTTACAATTATATAAAGCCATGCATGATATGATGATGGCAAGACATGGAGGAATGCCTTAAAAGAGAAACAAAAAAGTTCTTCCGTATAGCCCAAGTCTGTTCTGTTCTTACAGCTCTAGCCGAACCTAACTAAACACACTTTTCCTTCGGTAACCAAACTTATTAAGAGCTATTAAAAGTGTTTACTCGCCTCTTCTGTCTTTGTGCTCATTGTGTGCAATATGTTATGTTGCTGCTCCTAGTTAATAACATTTGTCATCATCAGTTTTCCTCACAATTCATGAGCCATCCATGAGCATATGTAAGGCGTAAAGGATACTGATCCGATACTACCTTTCATTGTTACGCTCAAATTCAATTCAATATTACAATCTAAAATCTAGAGCCTTCTCCACATAGTAACTCATATAGTCATAGTCACTTTGTTTGCCTGCGGTCTTAGGCCTGACAAACCTCTAGTTTCAGTTTTGGGAAAAGTACAGGAGAAGGGAGATGGATGGGGAATGGGGAATGGGGACTACTCCTCCAACTTCAATTCAACCAAAGTGAAAAAAACATTTGCAGCTGTGCAAACTTAAATTATATGTTATTTCCCCCGATCCATGAGCCAACCAAGCATTTCTATTTGAAAGTTTCACAAAGACCATCAGGCCATGCAAGTCCAAGTCCAACCGAAACCAAACCATGAAGAACCAGCAAAGTAAAAAAAATACTTCCTTGATGATGATTAGATGACGATGACGATGATCATGATATGATCTTCATCATCCGATGATGTTTAAAAAAATGTATGCACTATATTTAGTCATCATTAACTTTATATAACATGCCTCTTATAGCTATCATAGTTATCTTCCCTAATTTCTCTGCAAAAAAACAAATTATGCATTTCATACTTTAAAAAAAAATTGTGCACATTCAATTCATATCAGGATCATTTTTTCATTTCATATCATATCTCTGCATCGCTATCACCTTTTGCATAATGGGTTTAACAGTGTTACTCCTCTACTTTTATGGTATTCCTTACACCAACTCAAATGATATTGAAATTGATAAGGAACTTACCTAACTATTTTTTGCAGGCTTAACTTTTTATGACTATATGTCTATAAATATAACTCGGGCAAATATGGAGTAAGTGTATGCAGTTTAGGTATAATATGATGATATGAAATGAATAGTCGATGATAATATTGATAACAAGCAGCACAAGTATTTCTGCCTGCATAATAAAATGCAGAGATGAAAGAGTTTTTTTTTATGAAGGATGAGCTCACTTTTTCGAGGATATTTTTCCCCCTCTGCAAACATTTTTATTTTACACTTGGGTTTGTTATTGCAATGCAGTCTACCAACTTCAAACTTAACTTATATATTTTATTTATATATACATATTTTTATATCATAAACCATGTACTATGTTTCCTTCTTCATCTGCATCAATAAACAGCTAGAATATATAGAGAGAAATATGCTTATGACCGCAGTAAAAAAAGTTGTTTTTCCATCGTCCATCATTCCTGATCATCAGCAACATAACATGTTCATGACTATATCACCCTCATCAACGCGAGTTTGCTCTTCTTCTCTCCTGGTAAACATCCCAATCCTATATGATGTAGCGTAATGAAATGAATAGATAGATATATTTTTCTTCATCATGATATGATCATCATGGCTTGAGCTTAAACTTCACCTTCTCCCTTCCTCGGCTCAGTTCAGTTCAGTTCTTTCAGTCGGTCCGCAATAAGAGTCGAAGTCAGGAGAGGAGAGAAAAAGGAGGCTGAATAAAAAATTATGAAAGATCTGTTGTTTTTGTACTTGTGAGCACAGGCCAAAGCCAAGCCACTCTTCAAAGAACACCTACAAGCTCCACTCATCTCATCTCATCACATATTACAAGGCTGTATAATTTATAAGGTGAGTTGAGAGTGAGAGATAAGGAGAAGATTCAGGAAGTTAACGAATCAAAGAAAGAAAGGGATTTATACTGGCATGGCATGTGCATTGCAATGTCTAGGTCTTGCTACTCCTATGAAAGGAGTAGCTTGAAGAAAAGTGCTAAATAAATGTGCAATTAGCGATTTGCAATGCACCGACCCAAGCAAATGTGTAACAATGCACTTATTGAACAGGTTAATATTGAATTGTAATTATGCTAAACTTTGTTTCATCTCTCGTGCTGTTCAAACAAACAAGTAGAGTCACGTACAGCGAGTATGC
Source organism: Pseudosinella alba (assembly GCA_034700485.1). Lineage (NCBI taxonomy): Eukaryota > Metazoa > Arthropoda > Collembola > Entomobryomorpha > Entomobryidae > Pseudosinella > Pseudosinella alba. The sequence continues at coordinate 110,107 of JAQIXQ010000012.1, forward strand.
CTACGCAAGGATTATACTTTGTACACTTAGGTGGGTTCATTGGGAGCGTAATCAGTTCTGATTGGGATTTTCTGATTTGGAGCAATAAAAAACGTTCCATATCATATCGGTCGAGAGCTGATTATGCTCCCTGTAGTCATTGTGGCTATATGAGTTGACGGGATAAATAAAGATGACTCAGATTCGGAAGGGTTTACGCATTGTAATTAAAACGTGTATCAATATATATCAGGAGAGTAATCATCACCACCTTTGTTTCCGCTGCAATGACCATTCGTAAGAGGAGGTAACGTTAAAACATTGTGATTGAATAAGCGTTTTCATAACCTGCCTATTTTCACTTTTCCTTCTGTGCAGATAAGATTAGCGGAAGCTTCCTTGCAACTGTAACCAAGACTGACTCTGGGGATCGTGGCGAGGTGACACCAAGATAGAGGCCAAGACTCAATCAATAATAACATCAAGTACGAACTGCAGATTGCTCGACTGGTGAAAGGGGGAAAGATTTATAGCTTGAGATTAAGATTGGAAAAGGAAAGGATTCAGCCAAGCTAATCCCAATAATCGCCACCTTTGTTCAATTAAAGTTGTTATTATCCGCCTGATTGAGCTGAGCAAGACAAGGACGACTCGACTGACTGAGAGATGGATAGCGTGGCTACTTACAGTTATACTAATACCACCACGGTTATGAATGGGACGATGATGAAGGACATTTCCGCCCCTTCAACCCCTGTCATGACCCAGCCCCCCTTCAAACTCGTGTTTGTGGGAGATCCCAGTGTGGGCAAGACTGGATTGTTGTATTCTTACCAGAAGGGAACTTATCATGACAATGCATTATGCCATACTTCTGTGTAAGTCATTCTCATTAACTAAAGATGTCAATTACAACGTGGTCCTCGAGATATCTAATTAGATGATTATTTTCAAATGACATTTATTTTTATACATAGGTTGGAAGGATTTACAAAGTCTGTTGTGGTGAATGGGTCCGAATATATTTGTCTGCTCTGGGATACGATTGGGTCAAATGATTTTGAAAAGCTCAGACCACTGTCATATCCGAAGGTAATTTGCACACAATTCAATTTTACTAATCAATCATCGATATGCTATTATGATAGATAGGTAGCTAACTAATTGTTTTTGGGGTGCATTTTAGACGGACTGCTTCGTAATTTGCTATGCCCTGAATAACCGTTCATCTCTGAAAAATACGAAGGCAAAATGGATCCCAGAGATACGGCAACATGAGCCGGACGTCCCATTCATCATTGTCGGTAAATATTTAAAAAATTATTCAGGAGAAAGCCCTGATGTGGCACCTACTTGTATGGGTAGGCGGTAGAATAATGTCCGCTAATTTAATCTTTTGAAACTTATTATAATTACCAGGCACCAAACAAGATTTGCGTGAGACGAGCCAAGCCCCTGATCTCATTACACCTGAACAAGTTCAAACCCTTCATGAGACTGCAGAGTCAGCAGCTTGTGAGTTCATGGAGTGCTCAGCTAAGGACTTGTCCAGTATTCAAAGCATTTGCCGGGAGGCGGTTCGAGTCACTCTCGAACACCAACGGAAAAAGCAGGCACTGGCTGCTGCCAACTCTCAATCATTATGTGTGATAACTTAAAAAAGCTGAGGCTATTAAAATAATATTATGGAATCAATCGAAACGGAAATTGCAACGAAGTATATAAAATAACTTTAGTATGGGATTGGGATGGAATATTGGAATCAAGTGATGATGACGTTGGTGTTACCTTTAGAACATATACAAAATATGACAATTAAACACAATACGATCCTACTAAAAAATTGTTACTGACGAAAAAGACGGATGTATCCGAAGACATCTTCATTGTTGTAGTCTTCAATTTAACAACCTTTTGAAATAACGTTATATAAGGCAATTAAGACATGTAAATCTGAAATGCATAATATGAATCTATGCAGAAAGGCCAGAAGGGGGTCTAAAAATGCTCCCGAATATGATATGAAACTGAAATTATCTATGTTAAATGTTACCATTTAGTCATATCTCAATTTAAATTTTTACATTATGAATGCAAACTCATTGATGTACCTTGACTTTGAATGATTCATTACAAAAAATAACTCTGTAATTACTAATTAGAGCATTTATCGGTACGAACGAAATGTAAAATGGGTCCCTCTAAAAACTGCACAATGCAAATTAGTGCTCGTGATTGTGATTCTTATTATTTATTTGAAAATGCTTAACCAGTTGACAAAAAACTAAAACTATCCTTAGAAATGGGAAAACAGAACTGATTGATGAATATGAACAGGGATAAATGACTTGACTATAACTAATTACATTATAAATGGTAAACTCTCTTATTAAGCTACAGGCTTCTTGTGACCAGCGTTCTAAAAGTAATTAAAGTAAAATGGTGGTGCGATGAGGATCGTTATTTATGGAGTCTTGAAAGTCGAATCGAAGAAAGCTATACGGGAATATGGAAATCAGTAAATAAATTATCTATATTATTCCTAAATTTCGATACATACCGCAATAGTATTAAATTTCGATATATCTATATGTGTCCTGATTGCTATAACTGACGCTAGTTTGTAAAAACGTTGAAACGGTTTTTGTAAAAGAAATACATACACGATATAATTTATGTATTCCTGATAATATGTAATTAATTAAATTTATGTAATTAGATTCTCTAAGATTGTTTGTGAGTTGTGAATTAGGCAATAAGTTGCAACTAGAAAGGGTTTAATTAATTCTTTGTTATTGTCATTATTATATAATTTCGCGTTCGAGAAAAAAATCATTATAATTATTTATAACTTAATTGTTTCACCGGTGGTATTAAAGGATCTGACGCTTTAGAGTTTGTCGCTAATTCACATTTTTCTCTATTGTTATGTTATACATACATTAAACAATTATGTATGTATATAACTGGAAATCTGTGAAACTGTGAAAATGCATTAAACTTTGTATGTATCTTTATATTTATAGCAAACTATTACGATTTATACATACGATCATGTTTTGACAGTCAACTGTGATGTGGTGATAAAAACAAAAAAATAATACTTTTAGCTCTACAAATATTTTACCTATAATCCCTGGCACGTGTGTGTGGGGCAGGTACCGATGATTTAACGATACAATGATACAAATACTGAATGAAAGGATTCATCCAGTAAAATCAATAAAAAAAATGAGTTGTTACTAAACCAGAGTGAGGAATGCACTATAAAAAGTTTATTTTGCCATTGTTCGATCATTGAATCATGATAATAATAGTAATTAGTTCGCATCTCCTTCTTCTTCGCATCGACATTGTCACCCACGCCTGAATTAAGATTCTCAAAATGGAAGTCATCCAACTTGAATCATGCCATAGTTTGTTTTCTTTCCAACTGTAATGGACTATCTCTGGGTGTATGATTGCGATGCGATTAAAGTAGTATCAAAACTCTTTTTAACCATGAACCATGTTCAACCTTCATATTTATCTAAATGTCGGCCGCATTATCATTTTATTTTTCGGCAAATCTTGTTGTTACCTACCACGGGCATAACACCATCATATTCCTTCGCATCATCCCTTATTTAGCCCTTAGTCCTATTGACCTCATGCATGAATGAGTGACAAATTCATATTTATATAGTCCATATGCCAACGCGACAGGAAATTACTTAAGACACACTTCTCTGAACTGTTAAAAGAGAATCCCTCGTTTCACAACTTGTGCGATAAGAAAGATGAACTCATTTGTGTTTGAATTCATTTGTGAAGTTATCATTCGATTAGTTCCTGAAGCTGCTCAATACTTAATGCTCAATTAATAACAGAAGCAGACACAAATGAAATAGTTACATGAAATGGACACAAATGAACGATGTACCCTGTGTGGGACCCAATGAACGAGCAAGTGAAAGTGGCAGGGGTAAAATGTAAAATACATTATTCTCAGGGATAGCCAGACAGGGAAAATTATTTTATTGCAAAATTACATTTACGTTCTGAGAAGTGGAACTCCAATACATACATAATTACTGCATGCTTCAATCTTCAATCATGTAATAGTGCATTGCGAAGTTGTTCACGGGCTGCTCTGAATTCGTGATATTGCCCCACCCATCCTTGACGAAAATACACAGCATGAAGGATTGAAGCCCAGTCCCCAAACACCATCCCAACTGCCAAGTTGATTAAAACGGCCTTGACTGCTGTTTCTTCCGGAGCTACCAAATATACTTGAAACGCAAACAACAAATGAAACGGAAAGTATCCAAAGGTTATGATGTCCAGAAGTATCGGGAAAAGGCAAATTGCAGCCAGCTCCATCATCTTGTAAAAATAAAATTTCTGAGGGAAAGTTAAGAAATGAGATGGGTATATGATGAGCAATTTTCAATGATAAAGATCTTCAACAAAACCGGAAGTATTAGAGTGAAAGTTGTTTGGAGATAAAAATAAGATGGTGCATAGCAGTCTCCACTTACATCATAGTACTGGACGATGCCCTCCTCAATTACCATTTCGGGATGTGAGTCCCCCTGTCTGGCCCAGAAATGTAAAGGAAAATTATTACAAACTTACTAATCTTTAGTTGGTGGTTTGGTTCGGAACAAAATAATTATTTGTAAGCGGAAATTAAATTGTAAATTATTTTTGAGCTGATTCTCTTTAGCATAGCATAAGGGCATAGCATTAGGATAATAATATGTTTGCTTTTCTTCTTTGTTGGGCCAATATTAATTTTATGAATTTTAACAATTTTATTTTAGGAATGCATATTTTGTCAAGAAACCAAAAAAATTAAATAGGTACTTATTTAATGCTTACTTTCCTGTGATGCTTTCGTCACGATAACATCCGAAGACATCTTTAGCTATAATCTTCAATTTGACAATCATTTGAAATAACTTTACATAAGGCAATTAAGACATGTAATTCCATTTTGTAATGCATATGAATTTATGCAGAACGGTTTATACATACGATCATATTTTGACAGTCAACTATAATGTGGTGTACTGAATGAAAGGGTTCATCCAGTAAATCAATAAAAAATGAATTGTTGTTAGTAAAAAGATAAAGATGGGAATGCATTAAAAAAATCTTTCTATTGTTCGTTCATTCTTCACTATAATCATATCATAATTATTATTTTATGTAACCGCCTAATGATTTGCTTCGACATTGCCACCCACGCCAGAAGATTCTTAAGATAGAAGTCATCCATCTTGAATCATGCCGTAATTTGTTTTCTTTCCAACTTTAATGTGGATTATCTCTGGCAATATGATTGCGATAAAATTAGTGTCATGAATATGAAAACTTTTATCACATTTTTTTTCTTTCAAACTAACCATATTATATCAGTTCAACCTTCATATTTATCTCAATGTCGGCTACATAACCACTTTATTTTTGGGCAAATATCTTGTTGTTACCTACCACGAACATAACACCATCCCGTTCCTTCCCATCATCCCTCATCCCTATCTCATTGACCTCAGGCATGAATGAGCGACAAATTCATATTAATATAGTGCATATGCCATGCCAGCGCCAGCATGACAGGAAATTACTTAAGGCACACCACTGTGAACTGCTACAAGCTGTTGTGAATGTTGTGATGTGTTCAGCCTGATTTTTTTTACGTGAAATTTGATACATATGTCGAGAGTCATATTTTTTGGCACTCTAAGTATTTCATTTCACTTATAATACTTTTCCCATATAATCATAACATCATCCTCTGATCATGATCCTATATCTCGTCCTCGTCATATCATCCATCCGTCCCATTTCACGACAAGGATATAGAAATGACTCATTTCACATTCACAAAAAAAAATCCCTCATTATTTTTTTTCACCACAAAGCATACAAGAGCGTTTTAGCAAAGTTCCGCAGAGACGCACATAATATCGGCATGTCGTCCTCTGGCTCGTTGTATGCATACCTACCGATATACAATTACAATGCAAAATACAAGCCCTCACACTTATCAGTTATCAACCTTTTCCCTGTAAACTGGGATGTATCATCAATAGGGGGCGAGGAAATATGTGTTTATAAACCCCAAAATATGTACATATATATGTGCTTAAAATGGCCAAA